>JAVQJF010023638.1:0-19534 GCA_036023855.1 Gadopsis marmoratus | reverse complement strand
TGTGTGTGTGTGTGTGTGTGTGTGTGTGTGTGTGTGTGTGTGTGTGTGTGTGTGTGTGTGTGTGTGTGTGTGTGTGTGTGTGTGTGTGTGTGTGTGTGTGTGTGTGTGTGTGTGTCTCTGTTCTGATGTATTTGCGAGGAATTTCTTTCTTTCCCAGCCTGAAAAGTTGTTGCACACGATTTAATTAGGCATATACTGCACCAGGAGAAGAGAAAAAAAAAACATACTAAAGGTGTGAGAATATAATTTGTTTTGCTTAAAATATATTTCCTGCCCAGACTCGCTTTAGTCTCTCTTAACCTTTTCTTAACGCCAGCCCATCTGCTTGCTAAATGTTGTGATTATTCGTGTGTGCGTGTGAGTCTATCGTGGTTAATGCTAAATAAGATCAGATAAAGTGAAATTAGCATTATTGATCCCTGAGGGGGAAACCGGGTGATTTCAGCAGTAGAGGGTGGAGTTTAGATAAAATTCTGTCAAATAAAAAAAATATTGGAAATTGCGTCTCCATCACAGAGCTCCTGTCGGCTTGAGGGACCTTTCCTGCTGTGTTGGTTGGGAACAGATTTATAGATTTACAAATGTTTAGTGCACAGCCTTTGATCTAAACTTAATCCTAAATTGACGTACACCTGCTTTGCCGTTTTAGTGGCAGATCACACACAGTGAGGTTGGGAGCATCTTTTGCCTACAAATGTAAAAGACCAAGTCAAAAAGACAGGAAAGAAAACAGAAAAAACCCTTCACAAGTAAGTGAGTTTTGCCAAAAGATTTAAATATTGATGCATGGTTAACCTGAGCTGCTCGGCAGGGAGGTCTCACCACTCCTGATGGATGAGGAGGCCCCTGTAGGAGGACCTCAGCCTACACTGTGGCTCATATCTAAATAACTGCAGCATATAGGTGTAGTTCCATCCTCCACTCCGTTATTTGGTCAAGTTCCCCAAACCAACGTGTCAGTCATCCCAATGAGGCCGAACTCAGCGAAGAACAAGGTTTGCTGTTAATCCAGAAAAAAAAAAAATAAAATCCATAAACTAAAGATAACGTCCTTCTAAAATGTGTGTTTCAGGTTTGGGCGTGGAAGGAGAACGTGTGGGAGAAGGAGAAGGGCACCCTGATGGAGAGGTACACCGTGGAGCAGAGTAAACCTCCATCCCAGGGCGGCGCCGTCCTCTCCACCCTCACCATCAACAACGTCATGGAGTCTGACTTCCACTCGCCCTACAACTGCACCGCCTGGAACTCCTTCGGACCCGGCACCATGATCATCACCCTGGAGGAGACGGGTACGCAGGGAAAACAACGAACAGCAGCACATCGTGTTGTTGTTAGTTACAGTTAATGGATGCATTTTATAGCATTTATCCGACAAGGGAAGAATAGGCACAAACAACCAGGGGATGAGGAGCAGGTGAGACCAGGTGAAACACAGGAGGGAAACTGAACAGGAACAGGAAACAGCTCCAGATAAGGCGGCAAACGAACGGACACAGGAAGAACTTCAAAGCACAGAACCCCACTTCACGGTCATGACAACTTCTCCTGGTCTGCTTTGTTATCCTGCACATCAAAATAAAAAATCTCCGGGAAAGTTTACAGTAGCTTAATTATTCATAACTATTGGGACGAGGCTGACTCGTCACGCGGAATCCAGCCCTCCTGTTGCATCCATGGCTACACCTGCAGATCAACATTTGGTGGCGCTATAAGACCCTTAAAAGGTAGCATTGTGTCAGTGATGGCCCATGTAAAGAATGCCTGTCTTTAAAACATTAAAGAAAAGCACACATTCTAAAAGATATGAAAACACGTCCAGCCTGTTGATGAGACCAGGAAAAGGCAGCGGAAGACGAAGACTTCCACACGAACCGAGCGCACGTGGATGTAAACGGTGCAGGTGTCAATGTGTTTAGTATTTAGAAATTGGCTTTGCAAAGGTTTTATGAGGAAGAAAATGTATTCACCGCGTGTGTTAGGCTTTAAGGATACACACAATGTGATCTAGTAAGTGAAACAGTGTTTGTTTACAATGAAAGTTCCACATTTAGTGTCCCTTTATTTGCCCTTCAGCAAGATTACCTCGCAGACCATAGATACAGTGTTAGTAAGTCCATTCTGGATGGCTGCGCACTATATTTCAAGAACTTGGTTGATGATTTCTTCATGCTCCGTCAGTCGTATCTGGCTCTTATTCTTTCAGCGGTCAGATTTCGCTGGCTTCAGAAAATCTGCCAAAAACATATTTGAGAGAGACCTTGAACTTGTCCTCACATGTACACTAACAGCGTTTCTATCCTTTGTCTGACTCGCATGGCTTATCAACATAACCAGCCCTCAGAGATCCAATATTAAGCTACTGTAGGACACAACAGGATTTATGCTTAAACGGCACATCTGTGCAGTTTGAGGCAGCAGCTGTCCCTCATCCCCGACCCTTTGCTGCCTGTGTTTGTTTCAGATATTGTTCCAGTGGGAATTATCGCCGGTGGTACGGTGGGCTCCTCCATTCTGCTGCTTCTGTTTCTACTGGCACTCGCCTTCTTCTTCTACCGCCAACGCAAAGGCAGTAAGTGATCGCACACTGGTTCTCTAATGTGCACACACACACACACGCACACACACACACACACACACACACACACACACACACACACACGCACACTGTATGTGTCTATCAGTCTTTCCTTCATCCACTCTCCCTATCTGTCATTCCGCCTGTCCACGTTTGAAGAAAGGAACATATGCCAGCCGTATAGCATTTTATTCAAATGAGATTAATGAATATTCATATAATATGGCAAACTGCCTTAAAACGCCTGCCGCACATTTCCCTTTTCATTCTTACTGACGTGCAATTGTATGATTATTTTTTTAAATAAATCGTATTTATGGGCCACTCGTACACTAGATGGAGTACATAAATAACAGAGCAGAAAAACAACAGCATTTAAAGGTGAATAGTATTTAAATTATGAATTCCTATATGTTATTCCTAAAGCCTACGGCAATCCAATTAGCATTTATGAACACAAACCACATTTCAGCTAAGAACATGTGGTGTATTTAAGCTGTTTAATTTGGAGCTGCTTTATAGCAAATAAAGAATTGGGAAAGACAATGAAGGTGACTGGCAGAGTCCCCAGGGGGATTTTCTGGGGATAAAAGTATATTTTCTGGTTCAGAGCTGATAGCACCGCTACAGAAAAGATAGCGTTTGGAAGTAGAAACTCAAACAAACTCTCCGTAAGCTCTAAGTCTCTCCTTTGTTGTGCAACGCAGCTCGAGACTTCACAGATTTAAAACTTTACTTTTTAAGGTTTCTGCTTTTGGAAGAGAGTTTGTTCACGTTGGCTGACAATAACAATGAGCAGTATTATCATTTCAGGTTGTTTAACATCGAAATGTACCTGGTTTACTGGCCCAAAATCCAAATCTTTGCTGTGATATAAAAGGCTGTCGTATCCCACCTGAATGACGGAGCTAAAGGCCTTTAATGAAATTACATAAAATATCTTTCATCAATATTCAGACTTGAAATATTACTACGTTCGACCTCACAAGATTGCCGTTGTGACTTTCATGTAAAAGTGACTCTTGCACTTACTATGAGACAAACATGTAAAGTGCCAGTACAGTATGTATGTACAGTAACAAGGCACATGTCCAAAAATGGCTTTAAAAGGCTGCAGATTCACCTTTTTGCTCAGAATATTAGTAGCATTTAAATTACTGAGGTGCGATTTGTGATAAAGTCATCTCGTAGCTTTTCCTGCCATTTCCGACAAAGTGATCTAATGCAGATTCGTATGATGTAATTATGTCATTTTTTTGCAATTGCATAAAGGCCAATGGCAACAGTCCTGTGACAGAAAGATGTGCTACAAAATGTTCATCTTCATTTTCAACCCTCGCAGCCTCTAAGACGATATTTGTGCCAAAGGAGTGTGCAGTTTCCTGACATCTCGGTTCCGCAAAACTCAAATTGTTACCTCTTTCCGCCTTTCGACGCTGCCAATTTGCTTAATGCAACATTATCAACTGAAGGAAGTGAAAGAAACAAAGCAAATAATGGATGAGGCAGAACAAAGTACAATAAAGTGCTGCTGTTTTTGTCGCCCTTTTCTTTAACCAGTTAATTAAATATATGAATAGTTTACCTTGACGTTGACCCAGAACATCACTGGAGGTTGTGTTTCCCTTCCAGGTCGCCGGGGTGTCACCCTCGGTAAACCAGACATCAAGGTGGAGACGGTCAACAAAGAGACCCACAGCCTGGAGGAAGAGGCAGCCGACGTCTCCACGGCAACCCGAATGGTCAAGGCCATGTACTCCGTGAGTAGACACCCATCTGAGTCACTGGGGGGCCGTGGAGAGGAGCAGTATGGGCCGATGGCCTTAGATGTACAGATACACTGACACAAAGGGCATATGGCGTGAGAGGCAGATACACACACACACTATGAGAATCTGATCGAGTCTCCTTTTGGAGCGGTTTTAAAGAGCTCTGTCCAAAACCCTTTTTTTTTTTTTTTTCCTCCAACAACTAACCGTTTCTCGTCTTCCACTCTCTTGGGATGAAAAACCTGAAACTCTGTTTTCCTCTCCCCCTCCCCCTCTTCCTCCTCCTTTCCTTTCTCACCCTCCCTCTTTCCGTGTGTGTGTTTCGTTGTTTGATGGTTTAGTTTCTGCCCTCTGTTTCCCTCTCTCCCTCCACTCAGCCGTTCAAAGACGACATGGACCTGAAGCAGGACATCAGGAGCGAGAGCGACACCAGGGAGGAGTACGAGCTCAAGGTGAGGTGGCTGCTCGCTCACACAGACATCTTAGCATTTTGACGTTGGACTGTTGCTACAGCATCTTGAGCATTATATCCTGCATGGTGCACAGACATGTTCATACGTCGTCAACTTTGTGCTCATTTCCATCATCACGTGCCAATTACCAATTCCTACTTCTTCAGGTTCCTCAGGTTCGGCATTTGCACTGGAGTTGAAAGCTTGGATTAAATAAAAATACCACTCTTTTATTCCTAATACATGCAACTAAAGTTCCCAAAAACAGATGTTGGTCATTATTTCTCGCATTATTTGCAGGATTCTGCTTCATCAACCCCTCGTTTTGGTTTCCGTAAGCTGAAGTGGAGCTAAAATCTCCTTATGACCTACCAACTTTGGATTTCGGGGGTTTTAGTTCTAACTTTCACAAACTAACAAAACCAAAAACTGCTTCAAACCCCCAAAAAATGTTTATTCCAGAGCTTCCTGTCACCTTGCATTGGAAACCGTGTTTATCCCAGTAAAATGAAGTTCTATCATAATGTCTCGTGTCTTTGAACATACTGTGCGCTGCATCGCTCACACTTCATGACATATTTGGACATGGCATGGACAACAGCACACAACCAACATCACCAACCATATCAGCCTGCAATGTGACTGACAATATACAATACGAGAAGTATGTAGTATGATATAATAGGAGACGTGTGTTGAGTCACTTTATTACAGCAAATTAAGTTGGCTGAGTCAGTATCGTTATCAAAATTCTTCTTAAAACTTACTTTTGTCAGCGAGCTTTTCCTCATTTTACTTTACCGTTTTTTACTTGATTTAACGTCAGCTGTCTTTTCGATTTATATTATTTATTTATATATTATGTTAAGTGTATTTATTGTTGGATTTGGTGTTGAAATCATACATTTTTGTCTTGTTGTGGAGTCAGAAAAAGGTTCCAGGTACTTCTCCAGTAGAGCTCCTAGTCTTTCTTTATGACTGTCACCATTACAGAGTTATATGCTGTACACCCAAATGTGAAAGACTGAACCCAATGTTGTTGATGTTGTTGTTGAAATATTAATAAAGACTAATATTCTCCCCTCTGACCACAGGATCCAACCAATGGCTACTACAATGTCCGGGCCACCACCCATGATGAGGCGCGCCCCCAGTCCCGTGCCATCCACTACCAGGGAGAGTTTCGCTCCCCGAACTTAAACAGTGGACCAGCCGGTGCCACTTCCAGCGGGCCCTCAGCTACAGCCAGCGGCGCTGTTCCCCCCAGCGCAGTGCCAGGCTCAAGGTCAGGCTGCTACGACCCCCGCCCGCCTTCCAGGATGTCCCACGCCACCTACGCCCAGTTCAACACCTTCTCCAGGGCACCGCAGAGCCAGCAAGCACCTCCCAATCCAGCTTTTCAATCACCTGGAGATTACCCCGGAGACTGCGGCCTGCTGGACAGCACAACCCAGCTGGCCTATGACAACTACGGATACCCTTCCCAGTATCCCAGCTACCGCATGGGCTTTGCTCCGCCCATAGAGGAAGGGCCAGCCTATGAGATGTATCCAACAGGACAAGGGGCCGGACCAGGGCCAGGTCCAGGACCAGGAATAGGACCAGGACCAGGGCCAGGGCCAGGACCAGGTCCAGGACCAGGACCAGGACCAGGACCACAAAGTCCTGAAACAGGTCTGGGGCAGTATGGAAGCTCCACACGCTTCTCATACTCGTCTCCGCCCTCTGACTATTCCCAAAGACACACACAGCGGATGCAGACTCATGTTTGAGAAACGCACACACACACCTACACACCTACACACCTACACACACACACACACACACACACATAAACACGCTTTTTGCAGCAGCAGTACTTATTACACATAAAACAAAACATGTATAAATATAAACAAAAAGACAAGTCAGTTTTCTGTTTCCATAGCATCCAGTGCATGGGACCTGGTTCACTTTCTGAACCAGTAAAACACCACAGCACAGCAGTTAGCAGCATCGCATATAATACAGTTAGCAGCAATACACACGGAGACATGCAGAGCGACATTCACACACCTTCGGTGGCGTGCAGTGTTCGTGCTCCAACATAAGCAGCAGCGGGAGCCACAATCAAGAGAACAACGGCAAAAAGAGAAGAGGAGTTCATTGAAGATGTGAAGAAGAGGACTAGCGCCAGGAGCTGAAGGAGGAGCAGGGGAACCTTTGTTTCTTCATGCAGTCCGTGTCTTGCACTTGGATCATCTTCATCGCATCTTCCTCCCACCCATCTCTGTAAATAAGTGCAAATGGAGATTTGGGTCCTTTTAAAGTTATTTGCTTGTACAAACCTGTACAGTGTGATGCAGTACAGTGAGCTACAGCAAGCCTCCACACCTTTTGCATTTTCTGACTCTCACACACTGCAAAGACACACAGACGCACACAGATCTTTAAAGACTTACTTGTTTCGATGTTTTGCAGCAACGGGGCAGCTTGGACTATAAACCCATTTGGCACTTTTTGATCCCTTCTCCGCGCTAAAACCTGCCCGGTGGCCACTGCTCACAAGATCTACTCTGATTGAAGTGGGACGGAGCTTCTGAACGTGGTGCAGTTAGTGACCAGAGTGCCAGTGCTGATGTGCCAACACACACAGAAACGATCGAGGTGTCTTCTTTTGTAAAGAGTGGACAGCGAGGTTTTGCACGTGCCACATGTGAGAGGAAAGGAAAGGGGTGGTAGCAAGCGTCTCTATATGCTCATTCTCCTCCTCATCTCTCACTTTTTTTAATCCTCATCAACATTTCACTCGAGGTCAATGCTGTATACAGTGTTTGTGAAACGAGGTGCGGCGGGAGCGCTTTTTCATTCAATGAATTTCTGCAATTTGTACAAAAAGATACCTCCCCTACACTCAAGTGTCAAATAGTATTTGTTTCTCTCACTTGCACAGTAGGATAGATTTTTGCTTTTTCCATATTTATACTGAAACGTATAAAAAAAAAAATGGCATTCAGAAACATTTTATAGTATTTTTATAGGGAGTTGTGGACCAAAGGTTCAGCGTTTTGGGTGAAACTCACTTTTTAATGCGTATCGTTATTGGAAACATTTTCAGTTTCTTTAAAGAAAGCGATGGGTGGTGTTTTCAAACGCGGACGTTGTAGATTTAAATTGAGAAAATTTGAAGAGCTTCTTCCCAAAACCATAAATATCCAGCAAGGGCTGTTTGGTGGATATCTCCGTTTGGTGTGAAACTCTTTCTCTGACTTCCAGTCTTCTGACTGGACTGCCTTTTTCAAAACGTCGACGACATTCAAACTGATGGATGGAGAACAAGCGGCTGCTCACTTTGAGCTGCACTGTGAACTTTGTGAGCAATGAGAAGGTTCAAGTGCAGTCTAACATATCAATGAAGGTACAGAGGGTTCTATCTAGCTCAGCTTTGTACATTTATATGTAAGTACGTTGGTTTGTTCACTGCAACAGAAACTTTGGTGGTATTTTCTGTCCGAGGTTTTCCCGTTATATTGTGTCAGCTTTGTAACGTGCGCTTGGCCTTTTTAACCGCACAGGTTCATAATGATCAGCGTTTGAAATGTTGCTGCTCCGCTAGCCTCTACTGATGCAGCTACTGTACAAGTCCCATGTTCCAATGACTCTCCAGCGCTCCTCTACCAAACGTCTGAGTTATTATAAGTGACAAGTTTTAAAAAAAAGAATCCTTACTTGTAAAAAACAACAAAATTTCATTTTCATTCTGTTTCATTTCCAAAGTTACTTTAGAGCTTTAGGACAACACCAGCTGTGGCTGAGCCACTGACCCAGCATCTGTTCTAAGACATTTATTTGACAGTTGGAGATATTCTCCATATGGTAGTATGTTACAACCTCACATCTCTAGGGAAGCAAACACAGAGCTCCCATTGGCCGTTGAAGCAGTGAGCATAAGAAATTCAGTTTTGGCCAATTTCTGTGAGATGTTTCTGTGCATGTTTACCTCTACAGGTAATAATTTCACTTCCAGACACTTATTTGTGGTGCTGCTCGTAGCGTGAACCATACGGTTCCCACCGGTTGTAGAATTGGTCCATGTTTGCACACTGCGCTTTCTTCGTGGGATTGGATTGCACTCTTCTTCATCGTACCGCAACTTCAACCTTTTACGGTGACAACCATGTTGATTAGACTCCACAGCAGCAGCAGCAAACTTCGCTACGTACTGAGCTTGAAATTATAAGGTTCCATCACCAATTAAAAAATGTACTTTTTTTAAACTTGCTTTGGCTGCTTTCTAAATGAATTCTATTTATAAGGGAAACTCCAGTATCTTTTAGGAATTGGTCCAGCATCCGCAAATGGGCTGCAATGCAATCCTTGCAGGCAATTGCGCCGGTGAAAAGTGCTTGTTTTTGCCACTGACAGGCTCAGACTGTTATTCCAAGTGTCTGACAACATTGTGGAACGGACCCCTACAGAGACGGCCCTTTTGTTAAAGAGGTACGTCCTTTCTGTACGTGGGTCAATGGCCCATTTTTGAGCAGTGGAAATATTAGCCGATTAGGAGGTGCTGCACAAAAAGACCGGAGGCTGCAAAGTTAAGCCATAAAAGCTCAGCACCTCTAGAGGTAATCATCGAGTCTTTGTACGTATCAGCCGCCTTATCAACCCCTAACAGATACACTATATTATGGTGAATTTGTGCCAAGGGGGCAGTAAAAATTGTGTTTATTGCCCCTATTTTGAATAAACACTTTCAGAAAGGAAAGTACTTTCTGATTAGAATATCAGATGGAATCTTGTAGCTCCAAGGTCACTATATAAACTATTTCAGAAGTTATAAAGAGACGGAGGGCAGATGGAGCACCCTTTTAAATGCACATGGTTATCCCAGCCTCGGTACCGCGTACTATTACCTCTTTACAACCTTTTTTACAGAGTTGTAGCTGTGCAGTAGTTTGCGTCTGACTCGAAATGGCGTTATGACCTTGTGTGTGTAGAATGAGTCAATTTGACACCGAGGAGCTACTGAAGCCAACAAACGCACGGCCAGGCCGTCCAGGTACTTTGAACTATTTACAGTCTGCTGACAGTGGGGACATATAACATGCAGAACAGATGCTTAGATTTGGTTCAGCAATGACAACAAATGTGCGGTTTATGGAATCTGGAAGGGTTTACACCACTAGGTTGTTATTTCATGTCTTTCCCCCTCTTTTCCATACGCGCCTCTCACTGCAGTGTACTGATACGCTTTACTCTCTACTTTCTCCCGTGTGTCATATTAAAAGCTGCGTTACATCTCCCACATTTAGAGGTTGAACCTGTTTTGTCGTTCATTTAAAAAACCCAACAACACACAAACTCATCACAGCATAGCGAACCTGTCTCTTGTAGCTTTCTTCCAAATGTTCGATAACATTTGGGGTGTGTATAGCAACCTGGCTTGCATTAATGTGTATATGTTGGGGGATTGGGAGTCTGTTTATAGCTCCGTGGGCTCATGGCATCCTCAGCGTTAATTAATTTCTCATTTCCTTCCATGAAAATCAGTATTTGAAGTCTTGGTAATACTTTGTGGTGTTACATCACCAGTGGGAGAAACGACTGGGGTCAAAAGTGTTTTTAAACTTTTATATACAGCATTTTATTTTGTATGCTTCGGATGGGGGGAGGGGGGGGATTAATCAACCCAGTGTGAAAAAACGAGAAGGGACGTGTGTGTGTGTGTGTGTGTGTGTGTGTGTGTCTGTGGCCAAAACAACTGCTCAGCCAGGCTGCAAATAGCCAAAACTCTGTCTGAACTAGGCCAACCCCAGGCTAGATTCAGGCCAGACCCACAGCTAACTGCTCTTTTCCGTGCTGTGCTGTGCTGTGCTGCGCCATGCCATGCCATGCCATGCCATGCCTGGCCAAGACGGACTCAAGTGGCTCAGTGTCCATTTTTACCTTGTGGAGTCTTCGGTGAGCGCCAAAAGACAAAAAACAAACATGAACTGAGCAGACAAACACATGCAGCATTCATTTATGTATATTCTGTTTCTGTGTCCGTATGCTCGTGGCTGACGGTGAATGTGTGGCTACATGCACATGTACTGTATACGTCCATCTGTGAACATGTGTGTGTGTGCTGGCAGCCTGTAGCACCACTGTGTTTTCATACCATTATAAATGTGTTGGGACCACTGGACCGTAGAAATTAGGGTTTGACTGATTGTTTTGGAGAAAATATCTGACAGATCAACCCGTAATGATGTTGCCTGCTGGTATGGAGGTTCCTCCTGACCACAGCTACGTACAAACAGACTTTATAACCTACAATGAAACCTGACTTCCTTTACAGATCGTATTCATTCATTTAATAGTTCTGCTTTTTTTTTGGTGAAAATATTAATTATAAGAAAGTAATATACTGAATTGTTGTTAGTCATAATCCTTAAGACTTTTATTATATCAAACCCCATTTTCGATACTATTTATAATATCAAAATTGTAGCAATATAGCTATTTTGTGTATTTGCATTCTATAATTGCTCCTCTAGATATCAGAGCTTTGCAGGCGGGATCAAGGACAGGGACATCAGCTTCCTGCTTTAGCCAGAAGACTAACTACTTTCATGAAAAATAGAGAAACAAGTACAGCTTTAGACTGAAATAACGAAGAAATTGTAAAATAATGAATCAGCATTCTTCAATCATTGTGATAAATGCTGTCTTTTTACTGTTCTGACTAGCCACTCAAGGCCTCCTTGCTGCCCCTTGTGGTGAATAAACAAGGTATTTTGAGCAAAACATTTGGACCTGCATTATCAAAATGTACTTGCGCTTACCAACAATGACCCCAAATCAACCAGGTACTAAAATCTGAAGGAATATCATTTTAATCTGCCTTAAAGTGCTGCAAACTAGAATTCCATACGTGTTACTGTCAACTGAATAAAATGCTATGAGATAACTTTATGATGCGGCGCTCTATAAATAAAACTGAATTGAACTGACGCTTTAAAGGCAAGAAGATTCAGTTGGAAACGCTTAATATTTGCTTTCAGAATAGAAATTGTAAATTTTGTAGGTGTTAGGTTTTCCTTCCAGACAATATTTATCAGTCAAACCCTAATTTAAACCAGGACAGCCGCTAGGACAGAGTGAAGGAGACTGCGTGGCCTTACGACACGAGGAAGGAGACAGTCAGTCCGCTCGTCCCTCATCCAGCTGCTGAGCCTGTCTGCCCTCTGAAACAGCTGCGGGACTGATGGACATTCAGCTTGGTATCGTTTAGCATATTAAGACGCTGCAGTGAGACGGATTCCACACACTTGCACTTGGAAATGTTTGAAGTTGGAGGTGTGCATGCGGGTGAGAGAGCGACAGTGTGGGTGTTAAAATACGCCTATATTCTCCAAACACCGATTCTTTACTTTCATCCCTATATATTGTGCACATGCGTATTACGTTGACGTGGCTCCGAGTGCTTGTGTTTTCCCCTTTCAAGAAAAGAACTGTACAAAACATACAAGATATTATTCAAATGTTCCTTTTATTGTTTTTTGTTTGTTTTTTTTCAAATTGTATGTAATTATTTTTCCACAGTATTACAGAAAATAAAAGAAGACACGGGCTTTCATAAGAACAGCGGCTCCTTTCTTTGCTGTGCTGAAACCCGGTTCACAGAGAGTTTCCAGCTGTATTTTTACATGTGCGGCTCCAGGATGGACCTTAAAGGGGGTTTCAACTCCGTTTATTGAGGTCAGACTGTGAGCGACTGCTCCTGAACCGTTGTTGGGACTGTTCCTCCCGTCGGGCAGCGACAGTAAGAGTGTGTCTGTCTATAGGACACAGGAACATGTGGAGTCTTCACCGAGACAAACATCTGCAGAGTCTCGCTCTCTCCCCTCGTTTAAAGCTCCCTTCTGCTCTGTGATGCTCTACTCCTTTTTCCCTTCTCCCCTTTGTCTCCTCTCTTCCCCGTTCCTCTGTCCTGCCTTGCTCCTGTCTTTCTCCTTGTCTCCTCTTCTCTTGCCTCACCTTGTCAGTCCTTTTCACATAAAATGTTCTCCTCATGTCATCTGAACATATTTCAATTCACTTGTCCTCCTCTCCTCTCCTCGTCTTTTTCTTTCACTTGTCCTCAGCCCCCCTCTCCCCTCTCTCCTTCTCTCACCTCCTCTTCTCAGTTCTTACCTGACATTTTAAGCCCTCCTCCCTTCTCCTCCCCTCCTTGTCTTCTCTGTCCTCCTTTCTTCTTCTCTTTGGGCCTTTCACCATTTCTCCTCTCCTCTTCTTGTTTCACCCTTTCTGTGTCCTCTCTAACTTCTCCTCGTCAGTCCTCCTTCCACAGCCCCTACCCTCTCGTCTTCTCTCCTCTCCCGTCTCTTCACCTCATGTTGTCAGCCCTTCTCTCACCTCTCCAACATTCTGCCCTTCTCCCCCTCTTGTCCTCCTATTTCCTCTCCTCAGTCCTCCTTTCACATCTTTCTTTTCATGGCTCTATATACTCTCCTCTTGTCTTATCATTTCAGTCCTCTCCTCTTTCCTCTCTCCTTTTCTTTCTGCTTTGTTGTCCTCAGCCACAGTCCTCACTCCTCTCCCCTTTCTCTCATTGTGCTTTCCACTTAGTCCTCCTTTTTTCATCCTTCTCCTCCCATTCCCTCACCTCTCCTCCCTCAATTCTTCTTCTCCATCACTCTTTCACTTCTTACATATTTGCCATTCTCCCATTTCCCACATCTCAGTCCTTCTCTCCTCTCTGCAACCTTTTTCCTCACCCATGTTTGTCTCACTACTTCTCCTCACTCCTCCTTTCGTCGTTTCTCTCCTCGGTCCTCCTCCCCTCTCCTCTGAATGACAGGAAAAATGAGGGTGGAGAAGAAGCAAAAGCAAGAAATAACAGATACGGCAGGAAAAAGAAAGACAAGGGCAGAAGACAGACAGGGAGAATTAGAGCCCCCCCTTCCTCATCTTTACTTAGTGTAATGGTGATTATCGTCTCCTCTCTCCTCCTGCTCTCTTTGAGGAGTAATGTCAGGAATAACCTTCAGAGCTGGACCCCCCCCCTCACCACCACTTCCATTTTATCCCTTGTTCACATCTGAAGCGGTCGTTGTATGGATTATGGCCCCTCTCATACTCACACTTGGCACCGCTTTCGGTGCCTGAGATATATTATCATATTAGTGGAGAATGATGTAATGCATTTCAAGACATTTGTCCTTCGCACACCCTCTGTCCCTCCGCAGATGATGTCACTGGCTTTGTGTTTGGAGGCAGAGAAGTCGTCAAGTGGGTTGTGGGTTTGTTTGGGGTTTTTTTTTTTTTGCTTGATGCTGTCGCCATCTTGTGGTGGTAGCACGGTAATGAGCGATGAGTGGAAAGGAAGGGAAGGGAGTAAATTAGGATGTAGGCAATTATTACTGAAGCAGAGGATAATGTGACTGGTAATAGACGTCCTTGGTGTAACTGTACTGACGTGGTCTGTTGGGTCAGGGACAGAAGGAAAGAGACAGACACGTTGGCCATGACTTGATTACAAATCAGGGTTTGACCACATTTTGGAGCTTGCTGCCAGTGACAGGATTTTTGGATGAAGGTTGTTGAAGGTGGATATTTCACGTCGACAAGGAATATCTTATAGCCTGACCATTTCTGCCAATAAAATATATTTGAATTAGATTTTTTTAAAAACATTATAGTGATTTAGAAAGAAGAAAAACTCTACAAACCAAGCCGAGTGACAAGGAAAAGATAAGGAATGAGAATAATGATATAATATCACACTGCACGCAGTCCAAGCTGTAGTTTTATAGAAAACCAGAATGTTATTGATTATTTCTGTGATAATTGAATCATGCAGTCTCACTGAGATCAACATCTCTTTTTCGAGAGAAACATGAGAACGAGAAACATTCAGTCATTCAAAGAGTAAAATAAATATGGCCAGACAAAAACAATCGATTGACAAATCGTCATTCAAAAACAATTACATGAGTCATAAAAATAGAAAAATCGGACAGTAAAGATTTCAACTCTCCAAGGGGAATGAAAGGACCGAGCTCTGAGGTATAATAAGTCAAACAGGCTGCATCATGTTACAAGGGAGGAGTTACTTCAGTCCAACATATTAGTCTACCCCAGGCCATAGATATAGAGCTGCTAGCTCCCTATTAATCCTTGTTTCTCCCACTCCCTCCTTGACCCACTGCAGTTCGCCTACAGAGACAACAGGTCTGTGGACGACGCAACAACATGAGACTCCACTCCATCCTGCAGCACTTTAGACTCCCCCAACACCTACGCTAGGATCCTGTTGGTGGACATCAGCTCCGCATTCAATACCATCAGCCCAGCTCTTCTCCAGGACAAACTATCCCAGCTGAATGTACCTGAGCCCACCTGCAGGTGGACAGGAGGCAGTGCTGTGGCTGCTTACAGAATGGAAGTTGACCACCTGGCTTCCTGGTGCAGCCAGAACCAGCTGGAGCTGAACACCCAATAAACTGTAGACACGGTAGCAGATTTCAGGAGGAGCCCATCATGTGTGACTTCCCAGTTAACTCTGTGAAGTCATTCACATTCTTGGGGACTATAATTTCCAATGACCTCAAGTGGGAGGAGAACATCACCTCCAACACCAAGAAGGTCCAGCAAAGGATGTTCTTCCTGAGGCAGCTGAAGAAATTCACCCTGCCGCAGAAAATGCTCGTCCAGTTCTACACGGCCATCATTGAGTCCATCCTCAGCTCATCGGTCACTGTCTGGTTCGCTGCCTCCACTGCCGAGGACAAAGGCAGACTGAGAAGGTCACTGGCTGCAACCTGCCATCTCTCCTGGACCTTTACAACTCCACGGCCAGGAAGAGGGCAGGGAAGATCATCGCCGACCCTTTCCACCCCAGTCACCACCTTTTTCAGAGGAGAAGGTTCCGGTCTATCGAGACCAAGCCTCACCAACCAACCACACAAACAGCTTCTTCCCGATGGCAGAGGGGCTCACTAACAAGCCCCCTGCCTCTCACTGACTATGGGCCTCTACTTCTCACCCCACCCCCTTTCCGCAAACATGTACAATATTCTATTATATTTATATTTATTGTAATTATTGTTTTACAAATATTTTTGCTATATTGTTTTTTGTTCACCAACAGCACCAAGTCACTTTCCTTGTATGTGCTAAAGTACTTGGCAATGAAGAGAATTATAATTCTGATCCTCTGCAATGTGCTCACTTGTTTCTACCCCCCCGGCCCCACATTTGCTTTGTGGTAACTTGGTTGAGCTCATTCATTTAGTTAATGCAACATGTAAGCACAAAACCGAAGTGGTGATGGTCTTGTAACTAAATCTGACGGCCATGTTTTCTGTTTCGGGGGGTTGAAGATCGTGTAGTAACGTAGGACCCACCTTATGGCCCTTATCATGTCTGAGTCACAGTGAGCCTGGTGCTTTGGGGACCCCTGGAGTTCTGGGCAGTTGCCCAGTTGGTAATCGGCCATTGATGTAATCCTAACGCTGCAGTGCTGTGGTTCTGTCAAAGGTTTTCTGGCCTCTGAGCACTGAATCATCAGTTTGCTCACCTGGCTCTGAATCATTAACATGAGTAGGCGGAGGTCCACAGTGCATGCAAAGAGCAACAAGATGAAACTCAATTTCATCTCACTCAAATGACCTTGTTAAACTTTTATGCATTTATCTGTGATTGTCTTACACTGAAGCGTCCATGCACATGTTTTTATTAAAATGAATTAAAGTACCCTCCCTGACCTCCACCCTTTTATCACCCCACCACTAAATAAAATGGAAGATTAGCGTAAATAACTCAAGACAGATGTTGCTGCATTATATGTGCAAAAGCTGCTATAGACCGACTGTTTAAACATTGGGGAACAATGCTCTTTGGTGCCGAAAATAAACTCGTCGGGTGCTGTAGTTAAAGGTCAAACTCAAACTTTCAAACACCTCAACTCCTACACAAGTCCAATTAACACTGACCTTTCTACATACATCCAGAAAGACGCATAAATCACTGATCGGCCTTTAATTGATGATCCAAGTATGAAGCCCTGTTGTGACCTCGTCCACTATAAACGTCTGATTTTGAGGTGTGATATAGTATTTCAACGTTGTCCTCTAGTTTAATAAACAGAAATTATTAATTTGCCTGATGCTACAGTAGTCAAGTAAACTGTAATCGTTCTACTGCCTGACACTGAAATCACTGAATAGGTTCACAAGCTGAAATAAAATATCACACTATAAAGATATTAAGCAGACAAAGTGTAACTGGCATGAATAAACTAACATGCCTGCTAGTTTTCCTTCTCCGCCCTGGACAGCTGCTTCTGCCAGTCAGAACATTAGAGCTGAACAGAAACGTCCACTGACCATTTTATAGTTTAGCTTTTTAACCTACCAAATACTAACAATTCAGGTAAGGCTTGTTATTTTTACCAATTGGAATTAAATAAGGGTAAATGTTTAACATATAAAACAATCGATTGGTCGGCGGCGGCACACGATTGGGAGTCTACAGTGGAATCCTAGGATGCCCATTGGCCAGTCTACGGCGAGCAGAAGTGGAACTCAGCAACAGACAATTCTGAGTAAAGTTAGAATTCTGAGATTGAAGTAAGAATTCTGAGAATAAAGTCAGAACTCAAAAAAAATTCACCTGTGGCCCTGATCCTCCTGGTTTGTATCGAGTGAAGGGATATGGATGATAGATCTGGGAGACCTGAGCAAATGGGATGAACATGTTCAGTCTATTGTAACTTATTATTAAATAAAGAGTCTTTACAGGGCAACAGGACGACGGACAAAGTTGAAGACGTCAAGAGGTTCTTGACCAAGGTCGACAAAATAAGTGAGTAATATTGTTGCGAGGCTTATTAACGCTAGATAATTGCTAGGTAATAATTAAAATGGCTAGCTTTGTGCCAAGTGGAGCAAAATTAACATTAGTTAGCTAAACCGACAAGTGAGGGATTCTATGTGTTGAGCTACAACATGAGTTAACTGTACAGGGCTAACATTAGTGACAGTCGGGGACGTCGCCAGAATTTTGGGTCCCCATGAAAACAAACCTTCTGGTCCCCTAACAAATAATAATCATGAGAGCCCCATCCTAGGATGCCCATTGGCCAGTCTACGGCGAGCGGAAGTGGAACTCGGCAACAGACAATTCTGAGTAAAATTAGAATTCTGAGATTGAAGTAAGAATTCTGAGAATAAAGTCAGAACTCAAAAAAAAATTCACCTGTGGCCCTGATCCTCCTGGTTTGTATCGAGTGACGGGATATGGATGATAGATCTGGGAGACCTGAGCAGATGGAGGGATGAACATGTTGAGTCTATTGTAACTTATTATTAAATAGTAAAGAGTCTTTACAGGGCAACAGGACGACGGACAAAGTTGAAGACGTCAAGAGGTTCTTGACCAAGGTCGACAAAATAAGTGAGTAATATTGTTTCGAGGCTTATTAATAATTAATAATAATTCAAATAAAAAAATATAGAAACAAAAACAATATAAGAACAATAATCACATTTGTCCCAACAGCATCGCTGGTCTGAAAATATGCGCAGTCATTCTTGCGTGCCGGAAAGAGAATAGAATATTGTGTTATAATCTTTTTACCGAAATAATATAAATGGATGTAACCTCTTTGTAATCGCCAACATTGGAACTAAAGAACTGAGTCACTAACATGGTTTGGTTATACCATCACTACTGTGCTTGTGTTTCTGTATTTCAGAAAAGAAGTGTGCAACATGAAGCCTGTCGTACTTCTCTTTGCCGTTTCTCTGCTGTATTCATGTGAAGCACAAGGTAAGAACTTTATATTATCTATATCTACTGTTGCTGCTGTTTGACTTTGTTTAGTCTAGTTGTTGTACTGTAGCACTTTCAGCAATAGAATAGAAAAATCCTATTGCAGTAGTAGTAAGTTAATGTTTCATCAAAACTAATTTCTGAAATGTATTATACTGAGATATTTATAAAATTCTCTGATGTGCCCATTGTCAATTATTTCAATATCTAATACATTTTAAAACTACCATTTTTTAGAGATATACAATGTCAGTTATTTGCATCGTTCCTTCTTGTATAGAGGCCTGTATACTGTACGCTGAGACAGAATGATGAATTTCCCCCAAACGTTATTTCCATCAGACGAAACAAAGCAAAGAAAAATAAGAAAGTTAAAGAAATGGAAGAAAGTTAAAATGCTGACATGTCCATATGTATGTACATTGAAACTGTTTTTATCACTGTTATTCTTTGTTGTGAGGAAAGATTGTCTTTCTGCCTGATTTCTTCATATCTGAGAACATAATCATAAAAAACATAAAAGCCCAACCACTGTCTGATAATGTTGCAGGCTACATGTTTTATTTCTCCTTATGTCTGTTTGTCTGCTGTATTCATGACAAATATAAGGCAAGAACCTCATAACCATTTTTAAAAGATTCTCCCCCCAAAAAGTCACCAGTCAGCACAAATCTTAACCACAGCGAGCTCACTTCCTTTGTTTGCTCTGCATTTTAATGGTCATTATACACCACCTGGATGTAACTAAGCAAATAGGTAAGAAAACCACGTATCAGTGAGGCTAAAAAGATTGTACTCTGGAGCCATGGAAGAAGTTCATGTGGTCATGTGGTCACCTGAGTCCAGACTGACTCTGTTCCAGAGTGACGGACATATTCCAAGATGACAATGCCAGGATTCATCGGGCTCAGATTGTGAAAGAGTGGTTCAGGGAG
>JAVQJF010023612.1:0-13092 GCA_036023855.1 Gadopsis marmoratus | reverse complement strand
CCTTCAGTTGCTGCTTGTTTGTCGGTCTCTCTGCCCTCAGTTTTGTCTTCAGTATGGGAAAGCCTGCTCAAATTGGTTGAGCTCAGGTGACTGACTCGGCCATTGAAGAATATTCCATTTCTTTGCCTTGAGAAGCTCTTGGGTTGCTTTCAATGTATGTTTTGGGTCATTATCCATCTGTAAGGTGAAGCACCATCCTATCAGTTTTGCAGCATTTGGCTGAATCTGAGCAGATAGTTTAGTCCTATACACTTCAGAATTCATCCTGCTACTTCCATCAGCAGTCACATCATTAATAAACACCAGTGACCCAGCTCCACTGGCAGCCATATATGCCCATGCCATAACATACCTCCATCACGTTTGACAGATGATGTGGTGTGCTTTGGATCATTAGCAGTTCCTTTCTTTCTCCATACTTTTTCTCGTCCCATCGTTCTGGTACAAGTTAATCTTGGTTTTATCTGTCCAAAGGACCTTGTTCCAGAATTGGCCAGGATTCTTTAGATGTTTTCTGGCAAAGTCTAATCTGGCCTTTCTGTTCCTGAGAGTTACCAGTGGTTTGCACCTTGTGGTAAACTCTCTGTATTTACATTCATGAAGGCATCACTTAATAGCAATCAAGACGTGATTAAAATAAAGTACTATATGAAATTGCTATAACGTAAATACAATTTACAATACAGTTATAACTACTCTCAGAAAGCATCACATCTGTCCGTCCTACAGAGATTTAGGACTTGATCTAGCTGTCATGTCAATGTCAAAATGTTTGCAAGGTATCTGAAACTATAACCCTATGCTAATAAAGCTATTACACACTTGGTTGTGAGAGGGAGCAAAAAAGAAATCATGAGAAAGGAAGTGACATAAACAGGGAGAAAAGGAGAGAGAGACAGCGAGTCACTATTCCCCCTAATGGAACAGGCTTCTGCAATGCTTTTCCCCCTGATTACACTAATGACCAATTTGAAGCAGTTTAAGAGTCACTTTCCATCTTCTCCCCTTTTTTTATCTCTCTTCTTTCTTCCATCTGCTTTATTCCCCTCTCTTGCTCTCTGCTGAGCGATATGTCTACCTCTGTGCCTGTATGTGTCTTCAGCAAGCTTTCCATTTGTCTGTATTAAACACACAAAGTGAAGCATAGAGGACATAGAGCATAGATAAGAATATGGGGAGAGAGAGGAAAGAGCAAACACTGAGAGAGGACCATAAAAAATATCTTACACAGAAGCATCAGGCAGACTGGAGTTTACTAATGTAAATATTTATTAGAGGGACAGCTTGTATGGGTGCAGAAATTATCTAATTGGTTGAGTTAGACCTCAAGGCGTTGAACCACAGTTTTGTAGCTGTCCAATTAGGCAGCAAGCAATAAAAAAAAACAAACATGTAAATAATATTGTAGTGAAATTTCAGCAATTCAGCAAACCAACTGAGGTAATTGAACTTAATTTAACCTTGGCTGGAGCCTTTATTTACCTCAACTGCAGAGACATCCAGGTAATACATTTTTTCACCTGTTTTTTAATTAATTAATTAGAAAACAATTTTAAAATAGTAGCACAGGTGCATTTTTTAGAGGTACAACTTCATTCACTTGTATCATAAATTAATTTAGTTATTTGGTCACTTTTTATAGATCGAACATAGAACACATTATGCATTTGTGAATGGTAATAAATGCAGTGAAACCCATTGGTATTGGCATTCTGAATGATGTGGGGGCTCGACAGGGGCCCTGGAGCACACTTTTGATTTACTGTTTCATGATGTAAATGAGCAAGTATTGGAAGGCCTAGAATTGGAACACTGGAACAATTCTTGTTAATAGCTTAAACTCCCATCTTTTGATACCGTGGCACATGGGACTATGCAAGTCTGTCACTGAGGTTATTCAATTATGGTTTGTTGAATAAAATATGATTTTGGATTAGACTGGCCTTTGTGTCCTAAAACAAGTTTCATGTTCAACAGCCATGGGATATTCAGCTGGAGGCCAAGAGATCTAGTGTACACATTACTCATGCTGTTTGCTCTGCTGACATGACAAACTGCATTTATGATATTAGCTCTGTCCTCTTTTAACCTCTCTCATTTTTGCTTCAGCAAAGCATTTTACTTTAGTTTTACACTGGAAAATGCCAAACTTGAGTATGCAAATGGCACTCTTCTTACCTGCCTGAGGCAAACAGTCTAAAAGGGTGAACAGAGATTGAACTGTTCCAAAAGTTACCTGATAGAGAAGAGCTGTGACAGAGGAAAATAGGGGTGGAAATTAAATTAGAAGAGAAGCAGAGAAGGAGCTGGGTGACAGAGATGGGTGTCTTTGTGCAGATAGGACAGACTAACACCGGAGTCACCTGCAGTATAAAACGAGCTCATAGCAAGTGAAGGAGACGGGGAGGACAGAGGAGAAAAGGGAAGGAGGGGAGGGAGAGAAGTCTACTGTTTGTGACAGATAATACAAATTGATATGAAAATTCATCAGAATTTTTCATCAGTGTGTCAGGGACTGGAACAAGCCCAGGCCTTCTGTAATTTCTCATTATTGAAGTTACCACAAACAAGTTTTAACATTATAAAATAAGAATTCCAGAAATGTGTGTATTTGCACTTGTGTTTTTGAGTACATTCATCATTATTTAGCAAATACAAAATCGTCCTCTAGTACTACCGAAAGGTTTCACCAGCAGTTTGAATACTGTACCATAATGTTCTATTGTCAGAAATGTATGGCCCTTTGGGTTGAATTGGCCCACCTTCTGTGCATCATTGTCCATTATAATCTTCTCAATTGACCCTTCATTCTACGTGGATTCATATTACTCACAACCAATATGTGCGCAGATTAAACTCTTGCTGCAGTGTGACATTTCCCTCAAGCTCTGTACCAGATATGTCAGAAATAGACTAATTGCACACCCAAACCGCATGCTAACGTCACATGCTAGGTTAGCTTCTTCTACCAGAAACAAAAGGGATACCTTTCTCTCCTCTGTTCTTTAATGTCCACACTCATTCTGGCCATCTCTCCTTTTTTGCTCATGTTCAGAGTTTCATAAGTTTTGACTTTGACCCTGACTGAAATACCTCAAGCACTATTGGATGGATTCCTATTAAATTGTGTACATTCATGGTCCCCAGCGGATGAATCCTACTGACACTGGTGATCGCCTGACCGTTCCTCTAGCGCCATAATGAGGTTGACAATTTTGGTCTTTAACAAGATGTTAAGACTTTGCCATGAAATATGGTTCAGATATCCATGCTTCCCAGACATGAATTCAAATGACTTTAGCGACTCTAATTCCACCATGAGGTTGGTGCTTTGAGGTTGGTGTTTTTTAGTAAACTGTCTCACGAACTAAAGGAATAAATGGATTGCCATGAAATTTGCTGCACACATTCATGCTCAAATACTTTGGTTTTTGACCAAATACCTTTTTAAAATGGATGACATGCCCATCAGCCTCAAATGTTCTTGTATTTAGTGCTAATTAACTAATTTTAGCATCCTAACACATGAAACTAAGATAATAAGCAAATATGGTAAACATTATAAATGCAATAAAAAAGCATTAGCATTTTAGGATTGTTATTGTAACAATGTCCACATTTTACACAAAGAAGCACTAGCACAGCCTCATAGAGTGTGTCATCAGACACAAGCAGTTGTCGGATGGTTTAATAGTTTCCCCAACACCTTCCTGATGCTGGAATTTTTCCAACAATTTGTGTAACTTTCCAAAATAAATGTGACAACCTTTTCACGCCATGATTGGCCAGCTGTGCAGAGGTCGGAAAGTATTTCTTTTTGAACAGCAACAGTTTGATTTTAATCAATTAATCAATTCAATTCAGTTTTATTTATATAGCGCCAAATCATAACAAAGTTATCTCATAGCACTTTTTCATATAGATCAGGTCTAGTCCGACTATGTACAGAACCTCAACAGTTCTCACCATGAGCAAGCACTATGCGACGTTGGCAAGGAACAACTCCCTTTTAACAGACAGAAACCTTGAGCGGTGGGAAGTCATCTGCCTCAACCGGTTGGATTGAGAGAGAGAGAGAGAGAGAGAGAGAGAGAGAGAGAGAGAGAGAGAAGTTCCACAGTTCCACATACAGATAATGAGCAATAGTAGAAGAAATGGTGATAATAATAAAAAACAAAATAACAGTACTAGCAATACAACAACAGCAACACCAGTAACAAGAGCAGTAACAATAATAGCAGCAGCACGGGGGCAGCAGGCGGTCCGCATCCAGATCCAGACTCCACAGCTAAGGGGGCAGAAATACTCACAGACAGCAACCGAAGGAGAGAGAAAGGGGAGAGAAAGGGAAGCAGTCAGGTTAGTAATACAAGCATAAATGGCATAAGACTGTGTACAAATGGAGAGGGAGAGGAGGAAGGAAAAGCTCAGTGCATCATGGGTAGTCTCCCAGCAGACTAGGCCTATAGCAGCATAACTAGGGAGAGGCTCAGGTCTCACCTGAGTTAGCCCTACCATAAGCTTTATCAAAGAGGAAAGTCTTAAGCCTACTCTTAAATGTGAGGAGGGTATCTGCCTCTCATACAGGAGGAGCTCCCATTCTACTTTTGGAGACTCTAAGAACCACAAGGAGCCCTACATTCTGGGATCGCAGTGCTCTAGTGAGGTAATAGGGTATTATGATCTCTTTAAGATGTGATGGTGCCTGACCATTAAAGGCTTTATAGGTGAGCAGAAGAATTTTAAATTCAATTCTGCATTTTACAGGGAGCCAGTGTAGAGAAGCTAATATTGGAGAAAAATGACCTCTTTCTTGAGCAATAGTAGAAGAAATGGTGCCGACCTTGTTCTTGTCAGCAAACATGCCGCAGCATTTTAGATCAACAGGAGAGTCTTAAGGAAGCAGCCTGATAATAGGGAGCTGCAATTGTCCAGCCTAGACATAACAAATGCATGGGCTACTTTTGCCATGTCTGCATGTTTTTGAGACAGGATGTGCCTGATTGTTGCAATGTTATGTAGGTGAAAAAGGTATATATTTGCACATGAATGTAGAATGTGTTGGCAACGTACAAGCTTTTTTGTATCGGAAGCCTTTCCGCTTATGTAGTTCGAGTAGTATAGACCAATCACATTTGAGCAATCTTTGGTTGCATGAAGGTCAACAGTCCATGTGGAGAGCAAAAGAGGCAGAACGCATTGGCTGAAATGCAATCTCGCAACCCATAAGCTATTGTCTAACGATGATTTAGCTTTTTATCAATTTCTAAATATTAGCAATTACATCAGTATAATATATATGTGACTTTAGGCTCCACACAGCACCTGTGTTAATTACACAAAAAACAAAGTCACTGTGGTTTGCAATGGAATATACAGATTACCTTTTCCATGTCTTGTTGGTGTAGTCTCTCTGGATAAGATTGCTAACCTAGTAAGATGAGGTGAGGCATGTAATATTTTTGTGTCTGTCTTTCTTGTTTTTGTCCCAGCATCGTTGAAAGTTATCGTTCTTAATAAGAAACAAACACCCTCCCTCTGCCTCTCATTTCTCATTTGTCTCAATTTGAGTAGGAGTGACAGCTGAGGCCATGTTTGCTGTCTTGAATTTTTAAAGAGACTTAATTTTGTCATGTTTTCAAACTTTGATTCCATTTTCATTCCCTAAACACCAACAAACTTGAATGAATCTGACATTTGATAAGTCTTTGACACAGCATTCAGACCATCCTGGGATAGTGTTGGTGACAAAACACTTGAAAAATACTTAGAAATTAGTAGCACCTGTTTTTCCAAAGGTAGAAATAACTTCTAGTATACAATAAGTCATAGATTTGTAGTTCATTCCTTTCTCCTTTTTTCTTTTTGTAACGCACGGACATCATTGAAAAGTTAACAGTAGCTAGTGTTTCTTCCTTTATGCCTTTCCATTTCTTCCTCCTGTTCTTTGTCATAGCCCATCTCTCATTTGTCATTCTTTGATGTGTTTGCAATTTGTTTCTCTTTTTTTCTCTCTTTCTGTCTCTCACATGCATGCACACAGTCACTCATTTTGCCTTGCATGCTCTCTCACATTTTTAAACATTTCTCTTTCTGATCCCACCCATCTGTCTGCTTCTTTTCTTACCCCTCTCCCATTTGTTAACACTTTCATTCATTTCTTCACTCTCCTCCTCTGACCTATCCCTCTGTCCATTTGTCCTTTCTCTCTGTCCTTATTTTTTTTTCTTTCTTCTCCATCTTTTCCAGTGTAATGAGAGGTGCAGAGGGACTCCCAGGCCCATGTCTTATTCTCTCCTCCACCCTCTCCCTCTCTCCCTTCTGTTGCTCTTTCAGTCTTTATTTCTTTAAAGCCAGAGTATAGGGGGGTCTAATTATACAGATGGTATTCATGTAGCCAGTTCCCATGGTGACTGCACTGTTGCAATGCAGGGAACAGCAAAAACAGTCAGTTGCTAAGATGTTTACTCACTGTAAATAGTAAAAGATAATGTTTAAATCAATGCAGGTTTTTGAGGGCTGGTATCAATATATTGACAATGTTGAAACTTGACCAGCAGGCTCATGCTGATAAGTAGATGTTCTCTTGGATTCCACTCAGGTTAAAGAATAAGGTTGGTGTTATTTTGTATTTTTCTTATTGTCAACAAATCCCACGAAAAGACCACAATACAATACTTTCTGACTTCCCTACCCTGTATGTGGCACACAGGTCACAAATATGTAGTTAAATATTTTTAAAAGGATCTATAATTTCCTTTAACAGCAGAGCACTGTAGTTTTCAGCAAGCGTTACTGGAATAGGAACAAATCATGTGTTTGTTGGTGACTATTTTCTTATGCAGATGGTGTATGGCATTGATTCAAAGTAAATTGTGATGACCATCGGGGTAATAAAAGGAAAATGTCACCCAGTTTTTGTACAACAATAGAGTTCCATGGCACATGGGAATAAAATTTTTTATAATTGCTTAAGCACGACATTGAAAACAGCTCATTTTGTCAAACACTACAGACAATTCACACAATTGCACACACACAAGTAGAAGAACACCTCAGATCTATTGTTAAATGAAACACTTCATTCAAAACTCCTCCATAGCAAAGCCTCCTCCATGGCTTGAATAAGGAGTATCCAAATAGGGCTGAAGATCATAAACCTTCCACCACCATACTGAAAAAAATCCTCCTCAATGTGGTTAAGGAATCTTATCAAAATTGTGGATGCTGATGAAACCAGTTTTGGACTGGAGCAGATCAGTGGAAAGATAGAATATCCCCGATGACAATGATTTCTCTCTCTCTTTTCCTCTTCCAATTTTGCCTTCCATTTTTGTTGAACAAAGGTACACTCACATGTAGTCTTTTAATATTGCGTACTTACTTACACTTACTGTGTGTTAGTGTGCAAGCAATCATAAAAAACTGTAATAACACTGAATTAAGCATTGGATGGTTTGTTTTGGTAGGCTAGGTGATACTGGGGAGATATACGGGAACTTGATCATTGCAATGATTGGTTGTGTTTAATTAGGTTAACGTGGTGCTGTGGATCTAGGTACGTGTTGGCTGGTGCATAATTGTTTGTGTTGGAGCACAATCCCCTGTTAGGCATAGCCCCTTTGGGTCCGTCGGGTTTGTATTTTTTCCTCTTGATTTGCGGTAAACGTGGTTGGAACAATTGCTCAGGAGCACAGCCATAGCTTCTGGGAAGTTGCCAATTTGGTCACTTTTTCCGTGCTAGTGGTATTCAGTGCATAAGTACCCGCCATTGTCACTGAATGAAGACTAGGGATGAATGTTGCTACTCAGGTTGGGATAGGCAGATTAGATTAGGGATTTGCCCTCTATTTTATGGGTTTGTTGGACCTTTGATGTACCTTGTGGGCACTTGCTTTAGTCCATTGTATTTGTGAGTTAATTTTGGCAGTTTTTGTGCAGGAAATGGCCAAGGAGTTTTTAGACAGATGTACAAAAGAGTAGCTGTTGAATATTGCAGATCATTATGAAGTGGGAATTTCTGATAAATGGATGAAGGACACTGTTAAAAGTATTTTGATAGTAAACTTGAGAGAAATGGGGGTATTGGCTGTTGGTCAGGAGCAACCTTATGGTCCTGCTAATATTGCAGGTTTGTCTACTTTGTTTTTCACAACTGGAGGTTTTACATTTGAGCAACAGAAACAGATGTTACATTTAGCGCATGACAAAATGAAGCAACAAGCAGAAATTGATAAGCAATTTGTGGTGGAAAATCTGTGCTATCAGTCGGAACAGGCAAAGTTGTTTTTACAGCACAAGGTTGATTTACTCAAGAGCGGAAAGTTGATAGTTTTCAGTTCTGTGCAGTTAGATAGTTCCTCGCTTTGCCTAGAGCCCCCTGAAAAGTGTTTTGATATTTTGGGTAAAGTGCGCTTGTTGCCAAAATTTCATGAAAAGGATCTGGAAACATTTTTCTCTTTATGAGTGTGTGGCGGACACAAGGAAGTGGCCAGAGTTGGCTTGCATGTAAATGCTGCAGTGTGCATTGACTGGTAGAGCGCAGGAGGTCTATTCGACTGTCTTACGTGGATAGTCAGAACTATTTCATTGTTAAGTCTGCAGTGTTGAAGGCTTATGAGCTGGTCCCTGAGGCTTACCACCACCGTTTTCGAACGTGGGGGAAAGGGGATAAGCAGACTCACCTCGAGTTTGGCCGTTATTTGACAGCCCATTTTATGCATTGGTCTTTTGGTCTTTTGAGGAGCTGTGTGACTTGATAGTCTTGGAGCAGTTTAAAATTCTATACCTGAGAGTATTGCTACATTCATATATTAGTGACTAGAAAGTGAAAACAGCTATGGCAGTGGCTGCTTTAGCAGATAACTATGTCTTAACACACAGACGTAATTTTGGGGAATTACACACTCACAAATTTGGGTGTGGGGATCATGCCGATGCAGGTATTGTGTATCATTGTGGCCCCCCAAGTAGATCTGAGCTGAGGGATCGTATGCAGAATTCAGATAAGGTATGTAACTATTGTCATAAAGGACATTGAAAGCTGATTGTGTTGTTAAGGCTAAGGCCAGACAGAATGGAGCTATGGGACAGGCAAGAGATCCTTGCCTGGCTGTGTCATGGCTTAATTTGTCTACGGTGAATGTAGGAATGATAGGATTGGATGCAGGGAGAAAATTTGCCAGGTGAACTTGATTTTTTTTTTGCATTTTGTGTCAGATGGTTTGTTCTCTGAAGCGAGGTGAAAGTGCCAGTTAAGATACTGCGTGACACGGCTGCTTTTGATTCATTCATCTGGGCTTCAGTGTTGCCATTTTCAGAAGTTCTGTTCCTGTTTTGGGAATGGGCATGGAAATTTGGCAGGTCGCACTGCATAATATGTTGTATTCTGATATTTTTCAGGGCCAACTGGCTGTTGGGTATCAAGCTAATTTTGGGAAATGGCGTGGCAGGGGGACGAGTCTGGGCTGATGTCCCGCCGCCACCTCTTCGGTCCCTCTGGTGCGGAAGCAGCTGGATGAAAATGAAATGAATTTCCCAGAGGTTTTACTGCATGTGCAGTAAGATGCTCCATATTGCATGGCCATCTTGATTCTGGCTCTGAAAATTTGAAGTGTGACACATCAGCATTGTGCGCATTTTCCTTGTCTGATGTACCCCTCTCAGCTTCACGGGAAGACCTGAAGGTTGAACAGCAGGCTGATCTGGGCCTGAGAGGTTTGTTCGAACGAGGAGGAAAACAGCCCTCTGTGTTTTATGCACATTGCGCTGCTGGTGAGAAAATGGGTGCCTTATGTTGACAGTTTAATATGCTGTTTCAGTTATTGTATGTGAACTTAATAAACTATTATACCTTCTATCTCTCATCTGTTGTCATGGGTAACGAGCCAGGTCATGTCATAGATAACTGTGTGCAGTGTGTTGCAAAGTATGCCATGTTGAATTGCAAACTGGGTGCAAAGCAGAAAATGTGTTTAAAGCTTTGGAGACTTTAGCTGAGGTTTGAGGTTTGAATGTCAGTCAAAAGGATGACTACAATGTGCTGAGTGTCTGTCTGTTAAATTTACTATATGTGGTAAGTGATAGTCAGTGATGCCATATAGCGCTTTGTGTCTTTTCCTGGCAAACCCTGAGAGAATTTATTGAAGATGCATTGGATGGTTCTGAGAAAAGTATTGTGCTATGGTGTGAAAAGCAACTGTTTTGTTAAGGAAAGAACTTCAGTGGATATGTAATTTCACATTCTATTTAAACAGGTAAATAATGTCTCTCTCTCTCTCTTCCTCTTTGTGTGCGTGGAGTCTGGATCTGCGGTGTCTGGTCGAGTAGATGTGGGCCGCCTGCTGCTACTGTTATTAGTGTAGCTGTTTTTGTGCTGCTAATACTATTGGTTGTTAATTTTATTTTATCAATAACATTGTAACTACCATTGCTTTACATATGTATGTGGAATTGTTGTGCTACTGTGTGTTCTATTTCATCCTGCTGTCACTCTACCCCCCCTTATACCCCTTTTCCACCAAGGCAGTGCTAGCAAGAACCGGTTCTTTGCATTTCAACAGCAAAAGAACCGGCTCTGGGCAATGAAAACTCATTCCAGAGCGGCACCAAATCTTTGCTGGACTAGAACCAAGAACCACTTACGTCAGGGGCAGGGGGGCGGAATTATTGTGACCAACCAAGACGAACAAAAACTTTGTGACCGCCATTTAAAAAAAAACAAAAACGGAGCTGAATGTACGTGAATTCAAAAGAGAAGGGATGCTAGCACTGTGGTCCTCGGCAGAAGTGCAAAATAAACTCAAGGCACTCAAGGCACTCAAGCATCCATCCAATTGCGCTGAGCAGCACAAATATGTTGGACCAGTCTTGTTTGGATGCCTATGTACACTCGCAAAGCCACTGATCCAGCAGTTTCTTTATTGTGTGCTGATCCACCTTGAAGACTTATGCACTATGGTCAACTATACGATCACAGTCCAATCTAGCAGCAGCCATTAGCCATACTTGATGTACTTGCAAGTCTTCTTATACGGCATCCTCAATGCCTTGCGCCCTTACATTATGAGCTTTGTCCTCATTCACATAGAAAGGGTTTTCTCCACTTGACAATCCCTTCTTTCTTTATCTGCAAAGTTTTTTGACTTGAAGAGTAACGGCGATCTTCTCTCCATCACATAATCCACTATACCTCTAATGTTAACAGTCTGTAATCAGTAATAAGCTTGACGCATAGAAAATGAACTTTTGGAAACAGTAACTCCCATTCACCAAAAACGTTTACTCAAACAAAATTTCAATTCAATTTTATTTATATAGCGCCATATCATAAGAGTTATCTCATAGCACTTGCTAATATAGAGCAAGTCTAGACCAACTCTATATGTACAGACCCAACAATTCCACCATGAGCAAGCGCTAGGCGACAGTAGCAAGGAAAAACTGCCTTTTAACAGGCAGAAACCTTGAGCAGAACCAGGCTCTGGGTGGGCGGTCATCTGCCTCGACCGGTTGGGTAGAGAGAAAATAAAGAGGGGGGGTAGAGTGAGAGCAAGAGAACATACAGTAGCCTAGTTCAATTCCACATACAGATGTAAAGCAATGGCATTTACAATGTTACCGATGTTGTTACAGATGTTAAAATAAACAACTGATAGTATTAGCAGTGCAACACCTACACCAATAACAGAAGCAGCAGCAGGTGGTCCGCATCCACTCGACCAGACCCATGTGCATCCAAACTCCACAGAACCAGATCCCGAAGAGCCAATAATAAAAGTTACAAAATTCACTCTGTGTGCTCAACTTGGCACAAAGTCAAAAAACTGTTGCTCCTCAGACCCATTAACTCCAGCTGCGCCAACACTGTGATATTACCACACACCTCAAACTTCATTATGGCTCTTACACTCTTATCTAAACTAGCCTTGAAAAGATCAATTCATACCTTAACCTCAAAGTAATACATGGGGGACAAAATAGTCCTCAATCTGTGCAGAAATGCATTCTAAAGTTTAGCCAAAACTAATATGAGGCTATAGCAGTCTGAGTTAAAAGAAGGTAGGCTCAGTTGCGGTGTGTAGTGGAAGGACCCAAATGCAGACAGCTGAGGTGAAGGGGAAGGGATTTATTTACACAAAAGACACTTACAGGCATTTAACAAAAGGGCCAAGGGGAAACAGAGCACAGTGAACATCCATGGGGGCAACAAGGCAACACAAGGTAGTCCAAGAGATGAGTAGCAGAGACTCCATGACACGCAAGCAGAGAAACACACATATGACAACAATGTACAAGAGGGAGACTAACAAAGGCAGGAAACATGACGAAATAAGGAGGGAACCACAAGCGGGAAGGAAACACTGGACACACAGAGAAAGCATGCAAACCAGACACACACAACACAACAAGACCACTGGGTGTGACAGGCTCCTAAAGGTAGAGAGCTAAAACTGTAAGCTTAAATATATTTCCACTTAGATTCCCTTTCGACCGACAGATTGAGATCACGTTATAGGGTTCATTTCAAGGTTCCTTGAAAGTTTGGGGCTGCATTTCTGCAAATGGAGTTGGAGATTTGGTCAGGATTTATGGTGCCCTCAATGCTGAGAAATACAGTCAGATACTTATTCATCATGCAATACCATCAGGGAAGCGTATGATTGGCCCCAAATTCTGCAGCAGGACAACAACCCCAAACATACAGCCAATGTCATTCAGAACTATCTTCAGCGTAAAGAAGAACAAGAAGTCCTGGACTAGGTATGGCCCCCACAGAGCCCTGATCTCAACATCATTGAGTCTGTCTGGGATTTCCTGAAGAGACGGATTTGAGGAAGTCTACATCCACAGAAGATCTGTGGTTAGTTCTCCTAGATGTTTGGAACAACATACCAGCCGAGTTGCTTCAAAAACTGTGTGCAAGTGTACCTAGAAGAATTGATGCTGTTTTGAAGGCAAAGGATGGTTACACCAAATATTGATTAGATTTTGATTTCTCTTCTGTTCATTCACTGCATTTTGTTAATTGATGAAACTAAACTATTAACACTTCCATTTTTGAAAGCATTCTTAGTTTACAGCATTTTTTCA
>JAVQJF010023608.1:0-27525 GCA_036023855.1 Gadopsis marmoratus | reverse complement strand
CGGCAGTCTAGGCCTATAGCAGCATAACTAAGGGGGGGCTCAGGGTTCGTCCAGGCCACCCCTCCTCTAAGGGGTGGCTCAGGGCTCACCTGAGTCAGCCCTGCTATAAGCTTTATCTGTTTTAAGCTTTATCTGATATCTGTTTACATACAAGTAACTTAATGACAAAATGTAATTTGTACAAGAAAAATATCTGCCAGCTTCCAGAAATGGCCCAAATTTTATAACAGAAACAACACATTTTAAGGTTTGTAAGAAAGATGTCCAATTATTTATTAATTTGCAAATCCATGACATTACATGCTGATCCCTTTTTTAACGCATATCATAATGTAGTTTTCTCTCTTTTTTTAAACACTGTTGCATCTCTAAGTAATGTTGACAGAAAGCCAAACCCATAAGACAAAAATGGACATTTTAAGAAATAATAATGTGCATTTGGAAGCTTCTTGATGTAAAAGGCTGATCGGGCAGCAGTTCTGGATGTCAGATCATCTAACCATGAAATGTGACCTGTAACTGTGTTACCATGTTGAGAGAACATAACTTTGACAACAGGTTATGTTCATCTGTTCTTATTGATTGATAGTTGATTTTCACTTACAGAAATCTAAAACTCTATGGTATAAAATTATCTTTGCGCTGCTGGAGCTGAGAAAATGTAATAAGTGAGATGGGTTCTGCTATTTGTATCATTGATCATTGTAGAAAAGAAAACAATTGATAGAAAATTCATTATTTTGGAATGGGGGGGGGGAGTGGTGGTGCTGTAGGCAGCGGGAAAAGGACCCAAAATGCAGACGGTGTTGCGCCCATTACAAAAGCACAGGACGAAAGGGAGCTGAGAGGATGAGGCACAGGTGAGCCAGGTGACAAGGAGCAACACAAGAGGGAAACTAACGAGGACAGGAAACAGCTCCAAATAAGGCGGGAAACACATGTAACGCTTCAAACTACTACAGGAAACACAGAAAATAGATCCACGGGATGCGACACTGCCCACATCTTAGTTTGTTCATCAATACAAACAGGTCTGATTGGTTGGTTGTGCTCACTGACATCCGTTTCCAAACAGACGACCAATCAGTGCTTGGTAGGCCGAACTACGAATGGTGATGTCGTCTTCATAGGTAGTTAGCTAACCAGGTACATTCATGGAAAATAGTGTCAGAAAAACGGCGGCAAGCTGTATGTTTTTGCTTGTCAACCTACATTAATAACTAATCTTCAAACTGCCATACTTTGATCAGTGTGAAGTAAAGAAATGACAATGGAGCGACAGATCCATTACTCACTACTAAATAAAAAACTAAATAACTAAATAACTCAATAATAATAATATTTGGACCCTAAGGTCTTTATTGTCAAACATGAGAATACATTCACACATACAATTGCATCCCACGATGAAACTCGTCCTCTGCATTTAACCCATCCTGCCATCCTTCCTTCCTTCCTGCTAAGGACAGCCTGGAGCAGTGGTCAGCCTTAAATACGGTGACCGGGAACCAAATCAAAGTGCTATATGCCCTATCTTGGTCACAGACAGGGTACAGTGTCCCAAGGACGCTTAAACATGTGGCTGGGAGGAGCTGGAATCAAACCTCCAACTACCCAGTTGAAAGGCCTCACCTTAACCCCCGAAAGCCACAGCCACACCAAAGGTACCGTTCAGTGTCTTGCCCAGGGACACTTCGACATGAGGAGCTGAAATTGAACCTCTGACCATCCAGTTGAAAGCTTTACCCCCTAAACCACAGCCGCCCCAATCTACAGTGTCAATGTCAATGCTGAATGAATGAAGTAAAGCAAAATGGAAGTCTGATCATCTGGCAACAAGATGGAACATCTACAACACTGTGACAATGCCATCTGCTGAGGAGGTCTCATGTGGTCCGATTGAAAGCACCGGAACAGAAACTATTGTGCGTCAAAGATACGAGATTAGGAAAATACTTCAAGTTCCACATGCCACTGGAAATGTTAGTTAAGAGGCTACCTCAACATCTTGATACAAATTAAAATGTTTACCAGCTTGTAATCGGAATGCAGCTCAGTTGATATTGAGATTAGAGACACTTAAGAGATACTGAGATTTTGGGGCCTGTTCCAAGAAGCACTTTTACTGAGCTTATCAGAGCTTTATCTTTGCTGAGTAAAACCTTGAACATTAACTCATGCAAAGGTCCTCCTGTAGACGTTAGCTGCACAGATTCGGTGGCGTTTCCATTAAAGAAGAACTGGAGGGGCAAAGAAGTTTTTAAATTCCCTTTATCATCCTGCTTCCTCACGCAACAATGCAAAATCCAATCAGCCAGAAGTGAGATGCTGCATTTACTGCCCTACAAAGAATTTTAGATTTCATATCAGAAACATGTTTTCTAATTCATATAGCATTTCTAAAAGTCTCTTTCTTTCTTTCTCTCTCAAACACACAAACACACACACACACACACACACACACACACACACACACACACACACAAACACATTGTTTGCTTTCTCTGCAGTTCCAGGTGAAACAGCTGCAGAGAGGAAGGGAAAGAGGAGGTTCGCTTTCTTTCTCCAACACGCCAACAAGCCAATAAATCAGCTTCCTCTGTGTGTTTTCACTTCCATTTTTACATAACCCCCTTTGATTTCGGGCCCACAATCTGTAAAAACAAGTTACGTGATTGTCTGACTGTGTCTTTTGAAGTAACCACTGTGGTTAAAGTTAATCCCTTTACTTTGATCTGATGATATTAAACGTTTTATAGATATGAATGAGAAGAAAATGTTTTAATGTTTTTAATGATAACTGTGGTTACGATGAGGTTATTTCTTTGGCCGCTGCAGCAAGTTGGTTCAGAGGCATATATTTTGTTAAAGAAGTTGTCCTGAGGGAGGGGCAACAATGCAGCAGGTGTGTTAAAAATGGGACTTGATAAGTTGTACTTTGCATCCAGCTGTCAAGTGTATTTTTAAACTTGTACAATGTCAAGAAAAAATGCAAATTGACTGACTTTTCATGAACTGAAGCAAAAGCCACAAAGCTTTATTCAGGATATTACCCCAGTTGGAGGAAATCATTGTTTTTGTGCGTCTCAGCTACAGTTATCTGAAAAATAAAACCAACAACGACAGAAAAAATGGAAATATTGGCTGATAAGAAAATAATTGGGATGTCCTGGTAACATAGAATATGACTGAATTTACACAGTTTCACTTGCAAATCAGGCATATTAGGCTAAACAAAAGAAAAACACCCACGAAGGAACGAGTAGAGTAATGTGAGATAAATTAAAATCAACTAAAAAAACCATCTCAAGGCTATTATGAAAAAGCATGAGTGAAGAAAGAAGAAAAAAAATGCAAGACAGGTCCTAAATACAAATATTGTTTACATATTTTGCTTTAACAGATCCAGCACACCTTCCATATATGTAATTTCTCTTTCAACATAACCTACAACATGTCTATTACCTAAATTGCACCAAATAAAGTAGCGGCAAATTGGAAATGAACAGAAGCTTGAACAGAGTCTCCCTATAATTCACGAACTGTAGTTATTAATGGAAAATCAAAGCACCCTGTCCTCTCTAACGCGATGATTTGATTAACCTCAGGCCAACTTCTGACAACATGATGTGTCAACCAGTAAATCAAAGCATTTAAAAAATACCACAGTAGACAAACACTGAGGAGACATGCACATGTTCACCACATAAGATAAATGGATTTTCTGGCACTTGGCCTGTTCATTGTGTGCACTCCCTGTTTTTATCTCTCCATTTAGTCAGTCATGTGTGTGTGTGTGTGTGTGTGTGATTGAAAGGTCATCCTGTCACACCTGTGAGGACTATCTTCTGCATGCAACACATCTCTTACACACCTTTCTTGGCCCGTGGCCACCCTCCACAAGGGAGATTCCTCTGTTTGTTTGTGTGTGTGTGTGTGTGTGTGTGTGTGATAGAGAGGGAGTGTGGGGGAGTGGAGGAGGGATGGAAAGGCACCTGTGCCATATTTGTGTTGCATTTTGTTTTATTGATGTTCTCAAGTTTCAGACTATGCACGATATTTATTAAATACACACACTAGCTTTTACAAATCAAATCAAATCTGGACTTTTCAGTTTTGTATTTACACCTTTTTTGGGTAGCTGTGTAGAATGGACTAAATGTCAAACCCATTTATTTTTAAACATCTGCCGATAAGAATCTTCTTGTGAACGCAGCTAAAAACCTTAAGCCTAAATGAACCACACAAATATCAACTCATAATGTGCGATGGTAATAAATTCACTCGATCTGGCGAGATGTGTTTATTTCATCTCTCCTGATTTTTTTACACACATCAGGCTTAAAATTCCCTTCTCCCTCTCAAACTGTGTGTGTGTAAAGCATGTATGCTGTTTCTGAAGCATGACTTTACTAGAAAGCTTACGATAAAGGCCCAACAATAGGGGAAGCTTTAATTCTTTGCTTTACACTTGACACATAATTGTTGCAGCAGATTTCAGTCTCTTCATGCTTTCCCTCGATTTTTTTCTTTTTTGATAATACACATATTTTCAGGGGGTTACAGTGCAGAGAAAAATAAAATATCTCACATACAGTGAATAAATTGCCATACCTCACATTTTCCTTCAAAGTTGCTTGGCATGCTGAAAATCTCCCTGTTGTGGTTCAAATTGCAGATGTAGCCTGAAAGAATATAGAAATAAATGTAAATCTCTTCCTCTTTCTGTGTGTGTGTGTGCCTGAGGAAGCTGTCCTTTGATTCAAGGGTGAGACGGTTGCATTTCAACGCGGCAGCTAAAATTGCAGCGGTTGACTAAATATGGATGTGCAGCCGCGACATTAAAGAGGGAGACATAATTGAAGAACATAACTACAGGACATCCCAGAATAAGGTGGGGTGATGGTTGTCGCGGTGACGAATCGGTCTCAAGATGGGGTTGGGAGGGGGGGGGGAGTCCTGCTTCTCTTTCTGTCCCACTGGCGCCCCGCAATTTTCATGTCATTCTGCTTCCATCCTGCTTCCCCCTGGATTTCTCTCTCACGCTAGGACGCTTCCCGTCCATCACGCGTATATTCATGGGAAGGTGATTCCACCTCCTCCTGTCCACATGTGGAAGTGTCCCTGGGCAAGATACTGAACCCTAAGTTGTCCCCTGTCCCTGACCAGAACAGTGCATGTGCACTGGATTTGGTCGCCATAGAAGGCTGACCACTGCTCCAGCTCCCCTCAGAAGAAGGCTGGCCGGATGGGTTAAAAGCAGAAGATAAATTTCAACGTGGAACGCGATTGTATGTGTGTGTTTGAGCATTGTTCTCTCCAGGTGCGTATATGTATATATGATTGACCAATAAACGACCTTAGGGTTCAATTATATATAAAAGGTGAAACTACCTTTTAGTATTTAGTTTCAAGGTTATATTATTTTTAAATTATTTTTCTGCAATCAAAACAGCTTTAAACAGTTAGTCCTGCACCTTCAACATACTTCCATGTTCCAGCACCCGGGTGGACGTGCATTTGAAGTCGCAGACCTCTCTTCAGGTTAATCATTGTATTTTCGTGCAATCGAAAGAAAAAGGAAAATTGACGGACATAAAAAAATTTTGCACACCTGGCAAAAATGTAAAATTTTAGAGCAGAAGGATCATATACAAGCTGCTAACAACAGTTGTGATGACGTTCAGGTGATTTATATTTGACGATTGAATTAAATGTGGTTCAGCAAAACTGTCAATCTGACAATGACAATGACATTTTCTTCATCTGGAATTCCCACATCAATGTGCCGAGCTACGCTGTCCCACCAGCATGTAAACGCAACATGTACTTGTATGATTGGAGCATGTTAATCACACTCTACACAAATGTAACCAAATCCTGTCTTTTAGTCAACGTGCACAGAATGGACAACCTGCAAATAAATACATAAGATGCACTGATGTGCACAGGATACATTTTAAATGCACATGTTGTTCGATTTATTTTATTTTTATTTAAGGTTGAAAATATATATGTGGAATACTTGACATTTACTCAAATTGGCTAATTGTAAAATCGTTTGACAGAGCTTAGATTTATTTATTTATTTTTGCATGCCATCTCAACTCATCTGCACTGCTGTTACAGAGCCACACAGAACATCTTCTTACAGACAGGATAAGCAAGTGAAATCACCCAACCCAAAACAAGGTGGGCATGTATAGAATTTGAAAGGGCAGTGAATTCACCTGGCTAAGTTGGAAGATGATGATGCTATCAAATAGTCCTGTAAGCCAGTGAAGGGCCACGGCCATTATTTTTTGATCAGCTGCAGAGTGCAGGGATAAGGACCACGAGAGAGAGATGACTATCAAGCAGTTCTGATTGTGTGGTTGGTCGACAGGTGATGAGGCTTATGGGTAATGATGGATTGAGACATTCACAATCAGTGATGACAGCAATCACATAATAGGTCCTTACTTCACCTCAGAAAATGTAAGACCAACCTACTTCATATACTGTAGATCAGCTGTAATCCATGAAAGCATTAACCTGGGTGGGTGTCTGATGGGGTAAATCTCACATGTTGAACCACGTGACCAGACCAGAGCTGTGCAAACTATAACAATGAGGGTTAACGTTCATTCAACCTTTTTGGTCCTCAGTGTCACTGCTGTGCCACCTGCTACTGTATTTCCGTTGTGACTTCAAAAATATATTCAAAAGAATTTCAAACGCTCCATTTTCAGTCAAAAATCAGTTGGAGTGTTCCCAAAAACAGTGCCGGCATCGCTGTGATGGTGTGTGTCCAGGACGCAAAGCAACATTTAGAGGGGGCGCAACATCAATTGTTAAGAACAGACACAAATGCTCTTGGTGGCACAAATGTAAGTAAAGATGGGTCCATACATCTAAGTATGTACAGCTGTGACTGGACAAATAAACATAGACTGCACAAATGATGCAAGGTCACATTGCAGGTCAATCTAAATGAGCTACTGCTTCAAGTATAAAGACCAGTTTCAAAAGATTCACAATGAGACGAACTGGAACTTGCAATGTGCTGGGTCTGCAGCGTTCTGAAACCTGCCAGTTTAATACTAGATGAAACGATGTATGACATGACAACGATCCTCTTACTTCCGTTCTAACAGCTGGATTTTCAGGCTTTTTTTGTAGCTGGATATAATTTGAAGCATCTTAAAATATGAATGGGGACAGTGATAGTGAGTTACTGGCTACAGTAAGGGTGGCTGTGGCTGAGAGGATAGTGCGGTCGTCCATTAACCCCAGGGTTGGTGGTTCGATCCCAGCTCCTGCTGGCCACATGTTGAAGTGTCCCTGGCAAGACACTGAACCCCGAGTTGCCCCCGGTGGAGGCCAGCATGGCAACTGTGTCCCCATCGGTGTGTGAATGGGTGAATTAGACTACTGTTCAAAACTTAGATTACTGGTACAGCGCCTTGGGAACCGTTTTGGTTGAAAAGCGCTATACAAGAAAGAGTCCATTTACCATTTACCATATGTTGAGGTAAGAGACCGCTGGCATTATTTTGAGGAAATTAGATTTAAGTCGCAGCCCCATAAGGCCCTGCACATGTATATGGATTTCACTTATATAGCTGTTCACCCAAAGCTTTTAAAGATTGGTCTCCAACAGGAGCAACTTAGTGTTAAGTGCCCACGGACACTTCGACAGGATCGAACCATCACGACCCGCTCTACCTCCTAATCCAAAGCCAGTCTGGCAAATGAAACCTCTGCTTATAGTTGTCAGTTAAGGAAAAGCACAGGTGGTGTTAATGCCATTAATTACACCTGGTATTGCGCATGCTGGCAACAGAGCCATCGTCACTGTTATTAGTTACACCTGTGCTTTTCCTACTATGACATGGAGAAATGTCCACTGTGGAAAAAGGCCTATAAGAATGATAAAGGTTTGAGTTTAGAGAGAGAGAGACGTCAGCCGAGTCTGATCTGTGCACACCCACGCTGTCCCGAGATAAGGTCTAATCAGGGGAAAAAATAAGTTAGTGGGTGGACCGTGGATGTGTAGGGCCTAAATGACATGCACCTACAACTCTACATGCAATATTAAGTGATAATGATAACTTTATTTGTATAGCACCTTTCAAAACAAACCTAGAAGTGAAGACCAAATAACTGAATAAAAACTAAATAAAATGAAAGTACAGAGAATGACATCAAGTAAAATACCTAACAATAAAATAAGAAAAAAACAGTGTTCATATTAAATTAACTGCTACAATTATGCTTTTGCTGCTTTGGGAAGTGGAGGTGGTGGGTGGGTTGTTTACAACTAATATTAGTGGATCTGCCAGAACTCTACGACCACTGACAGGTGAAGTGAAGAACACTGATTATCTGGTTACCATGGTACCTGTCAGTGGGGGGGACAAGCGGAAGGTTTTGAGTGACTTTGACAAGGGCCAGGTTGTGGTGGCTAGACGACTGGGTCAGAGCATCTCCAACACTGCAGCTCTGGGTGTTCCCGGTCTGCAGGGGTCAGTACCTGCCAAAGGTGGTCAAGGCTCACCGAGTGTGGGGAGCGAAGGCTGGCCCGTGTGGTCCGATCCAACAGAAGAGCTTCTGTAGCTCATATGGCTGAAAATGTGAATGCTGGTTCTGATAGAAAGGTGTCGGAACACAGAGCAGCGCAGTTTGTTCTATATGGGGTCACTTCAAATGGTAGTTTACATAGATTTATTTACTGGTTTGATTTTTAGCTATGTCAGCATTTCGTTATACATCCAGCACATGCCTCGTGTTTCCTAACTACTGCTCTTGATCTTTCCTTTTATTTAATTAAATATCACAATATAGCATTTTTGTCTTTTTTATCAAGCCGTTGATGTTTGATCCTCTCCGCCCTTCTTTAGGTCTTCTCTCTCCTGGATCTAACACGCTACTGTATGGGCGTGTGCCTCCAGATCGCCTCCCACCTGCGCATCCGAGTCTTCAGCATCACGCCGCCGAGCCACACCCACCGCGACTGACGGCTTGCCCGGCGGGAGGAGGCGGGGGGAGACGCGGACCTCTCCCCGTTCCTGAAAGCAGACGACCACGAGGAGACGCCCTCAACCCCGAGCCAATGCAGCCTTGACGAAGTGACCACTTCTGATTAAAACAGCCTCTGCCACCAGATGGAAACAGAAAACCAACTCGAATTCAAACCAAAAAAGAAAAGAAAAGAAAAATCATTGATCTATTGAATGGAAGATTACATGGAACCAGAGTTTCCCTTGAATTTGTCAGTGGCTGTTATAGCCAATAAGCATTTTAATTTAAACATTAGTGCATATTGTCAGAAAATTAAGTTTAGATTTTTACATAAGAAGGAAACTCATTACACTTCCTGCTTGTTCAACTCAAATACCAAAATGTTTTCTTCAACAGGTACTTTATAGTTTGGGTAAATATCAAAGCATTTTTATCTGCTTTAAATTTACAGGCATGATGTGTCTCCGGTGTGTGAGATTGTCACATATTTAAGACGCATAAATATATGACAATACTAACTGCTCAATTAGGTAAATCTCTTTGATTGATATATATATATATATATACACACCCAGGCTAAATGGATTACCTGTTCAAAGTTTTCAAAATCATTTATTTTTATTTATGAAATGAATGTGACACAATCTGACACGAATCAGGGGTTTTAAAATGCAGATTTAAAATTTTTAAATGACCTTTAAAACCTCAAATTTTCCAATAAAGTTTGCAGTGTAGACTGGCAGGTTGTCAACGTGCTACGTGGAGGGGTAACGGTCTGTGTTGGTGCTGAAAACGACGACAGGTTTTCTATAAGGCTTCTCTCGCAAACACTTTTCTAATATTTTTATTCCGTGTTACTCATCTCATCCTACAGTCCTGGAAAATAAAGATAATACACCTCACCTCTGGCCTTGTAGAGCACCTTCGACTGATGAAGCATTAACACACGACTTGTTCTGCTTTTTGTGTTCTTCTTCCTGAAGGGCTAATAGTTAATTATTTGTGATTGTACAGATTTCAACTGAAGACGCCTTAAATATTTTTGTTGTAATTACTGTTTAACTTGAATATTTAAAACCGCTTTGTACATTTTGTTTTTCCACTGAAGTATCATAGCAGATGCAACAATAGTAATAATACAAAGCTACAGGAAGTTTTTTTTTTTTTTATTAAACTTCACTCATGAGGTTCCTTGACTTCTACAAAAAAAATGTACATTATGTATAGGTGAGTGATTCACTTTGTTGGATTATCAGTAATTTGGTAATGATTGATAATTACTGAGTAGTTGTGATCTGACAGACTCATCATTCAGGTTCATTGGGATCAAAAGGGATATTTCTGTAGTGCCGGTAAAAAAAAAAAATAATGGTAGAAAAACTACTGTGTTCTTGAATTTGATTTGGAAAAATAAAATGATCTTCCTCTGATTCTGCTCCTGCAGGACTATGGACATTACAGAGAGGCATGTCCTTAAAAGATGGATTTGCATAACTTTGGAACTATGCATTGAAATGTACAACCTTGACTTCAACACCATGTTGCACTGTTCGATAATACAGTAAAACACCTTTCTACTAACATGAGTGAAAAAGATTGTAATAAAGAAAATATTTTTCATGCGATTTGTTGTCACTTTCAGTGGTGAAATTACTCAAGATACATTACTTAAGCAAAAGTATCGATACCACAGTGTAAAAATACTCCATTAGTAAAAGTCCTGCATTCAAAATCGTACAAGTTAAAGTACTGATTCTGAAGGAAATGGCCACATGATTTTTGGGATATGATGAGATATATTTTTGGGTTTTGAGTGAAATATCTCAACAAATTGTATTAATTGTCATGAAATTTGGTTTGCACATTCATGTCAAACTAAGGACATTCCCAACACTCCGCTGTATTTTGTGTTTAGTGCTAATTAGCAATTAGCTAACAAGCTGAATCTAAGATGGTTACCTACCAACATTACCTACATCATCATGTTAGCATTCTGACGTTAATTTAGCTCAAAGTACCACTGTGACTAAGTATACACAGCTGCTAGCATGACTATGCTCTTAATCTTGCTTTTTATGAAATATTGGATAATGTTACCTTCTCCAGACCCCTTTCACGTCTGTCACATGTGCTCAGGGTGAACCTGCTCCCATCTGTGAAAAGCAGAGGGCGCCAGTGGCGGACCTGCCAATTCTGCTGTTCTATGGCAAATGCCAATCGAGCGCCACGGTGCCGGGCAGTGAGCACAGGGCCCAGCAGAGGACGTTGGGCCCTCAGTTCCACCCTCATGAAGTCTGTTTCTGATTGTTTTGGTCAGAGACATTCACACCAGTGGCCTGCTGGAGGTCATTTTGTAGGGCTCTGGCGGTGCTCATCCTGTTCCTCCTCGCACAAAGGAGCAGATACTGGTCCTGCTAGGGACACTGACCCGAGCCAAATGCAAAACTAGTGAAAACAGTCAGAAAAGATGAGGAGGGGAACAAATGTCAGTGGCCTCCACCTGTAAAACCATTCCTGTTTTGGAGGTCGTCTCATTGTTGCCCCTCTAGTGCACCTGTTGTTAATTTCAGTAACACCAAAGCAGCTGAAACTGATTAACAACCCCCTCTGCTGCTTAACTGACCAGATCAATATCCCAGAAGTTTAACTGAATTGATGCTATACTCTGCTTAATATGTGTTCCTTTAATTTTATTGAGCAGTGTATTTTTATTTGTCAATTAGGAACTTCATTTGTGGCAAAAACATCAGTGCATACACATCACATAACCAGACAGACAACAAAGAAAGAGTAGACAACATACAGGTGCAGCTTACAGGTTAAGATGTCCAGCAGTGGGGTAAGTGTGCTGAAAAAGTGTCATAAATAAATAAAAATATACTGTATATGATAAAAAATAATATATGCATGTGTCATCTAAGTTTGTTTTCAAGAATGATCAATTATCAAGTATCAAATTTGTTGAATTAAAATGGGAGGTCTTGGGGAGTACTACAGCATATGTGAAAAAAACTGTATAAAGCCTTTTGTGGCTCCAGAGGGAGCTGCATGAAGTCTTATAAATTGCCTTAAGTGTCACTTGACTCAGCATCGGTTTGTGCTGAAGACTACAAGTTTGAAAAAGAAATCTAGGGGTGAGATAGAAAGAAGTGATAGCCTACTCTTCATCTTTGCTTAGGACTACATTAGTATTTCCTTCTCCTCACCTACAAATCCCTTAATTGTCAGGCACCATCATATCTTAAAGAGCTCATAGTACCCTATTACCCCACTAGAGCACTGCGCTTCCAGAATGCAGGGCTCCTTGTGGTTCCTAAAGTCTCTAAAAGTAGAATGGGAGCCAGAGCCTTCGGCTATCAAGCTCATCTCCTGTGGAACCAACTCCCAGTTTGTGTACGGGAGGCAGATACCCTCCTCACATTTAAGAGCAGGCTTAAGACTTTCCTTTTTGATAAAGCTTATAGCAGGGCTGACTCAGGTGAGCCCTGAGCCCCCCTTTAGTTATGCTGCTATAGGCCTAGACTGCCGGGAGGCTTCCCATGATGCACTGAGCTCCTCTCTCCTCCTCTCCATCTGTACACACTCTTATCCCATTAATGCTTGTCACTAACTCAACTGCTTTTCTCTCTCTCTCTCTTTCTCCCTCTCTTCCCCCAATTCTGTTGCTTTCTGCGGGTATTTCTGCCCCCAGAGCTGTAGAGTCTGGATCTATGCTGCCCCCATGTTCCTGCTCAACAGCTGATGCTGCTATTATTATTATTTGTCTTAATATTAGCATTACTAATTTCTCTCTCTGTCTCTCTCTCTCTCAACCAAAAAAAGGGCCAAATGGTTAAAAATGAGCTTTTCATTGCCACTGTTGCCAAGTGCTGCTCAAGGTGGAAATTCTTGGGTCTCTGTAAATAAAGAGTCGGTCTAGACCTGCTCTATTTGAAAAAGTGCTCTGAGACAACTTTGTTGTTATATGGTGCTATATAAATAGCCCTGAATTGAATTGAACCAGAATTATTTTTTAGATTATAATATCATGCCAAATAAACAAACAGAGAGACCAGCTGGGCTGAAAACACAAGCTTCTTGAAGAAGGTAATAAATATATTACTTTCAAATTTCAAAGTGCTACCTCAATTCCTTTGGTGACTATGTGACGCAGTTTCATATCAGTCTTTGCCACTTTCTGGTCCAGGATATGATCAATAAGATGCTGCAGCTCCCTGTGATGATCCTCTACATTTGGAATTAGTTTCTGAATCTCTGAATTCAGGTCTGTTTTCAGTTCCAGTTCAAACTTGTCATCATCTGTAAAAAGAATAACCAAATACACCCACAAATATACAAATGAATGAATGTTCTAAACCTGTCTTCTGTGATGTGAGTGATGACAGTTACCATATTTGAGGGACACTTTCTGTTGGTAGGATGTCTCAGGGAGGTTCATGACCGTCTCTAAGTCCATGAGCACATCCTCATCCTTCTTTAGGGTTGCAGTGACAGAGGCTTCAGTGTTCAGAGGGGGAATGACCATCTGGAGTTGCAGCATGGCATCGTTCAGCATGTCCAATCTATATTTTAAAAAAATGACATGTAGGCTGGTAAGACTGCAACTCTGTTAATCACTTGCATTCCCCAGGATGTTTCTCATCCACTCATTCCCTGCTAAAAAGAAAAAGTCTCAAGAAACCAGGCAGCATAACTGACACTTTTTTTTAATCATCACGAGGAAGGATTGAAGGTTTGTTTATAGAACTATGTACCTTCCAACAAGAGTCAGTTGTGGAATGTTCCTGTTGGTGACATCAATGGTGATACCTTGCATCTTCTTTCCGTTAGCATCACTGTCTTTGAAAGCCAGCTTGATGCCTGCTTCCACATCATAGTCGGGAATGACAACCTCAGTGGTGAGAATGTTTTTATTGTGGTTGTATTTCAGAGATGCAGTGGTCTCTGTTGAATCGTCACCTAGTAACAGCAGAAATTATACGCAGTTAATGTACTCTTATAGTTCAAGTACATGCCCATACCAACCTGGGACAGTTTCACAAAACCAAATTCTATTCAATTCAATTGTATTTATATAGCGCTATATCATAACAGAGTTATCTCATAGCACTTGTTAATATAGAGCAAGTCTATATAACCCAGGATTATGTTCAGTGACAAATCTTTTACATCCAAAGCCAACATTCCTTTTTCTATAATATCTGCATATGGCAGCCATGGTATGGTTAGGGAAAGAATGTGGATATAGCAAATAAACTGTGGTTAAAGTATCAATATGGTTAGGAAACTAAACCCTTGGTTAAGATTTTAGTTTTTATAGGGTTTTCTTTACATTAATTTTGCTGATCTGTCACAAGGCACAAACTCTTGCATAAAAGTAAGACTGGTCCATCCACCACCCCGGCATACACAACCTTACTTTACACCTTCCTAAAAAGGACACACAACTCTTCTACTATACTGGATCACTGCCACCGTCTCCTCGGACTCCAGTCTTCACTATGAAAGAGGACCACAACATGTGGTACAACCAGTTGTTGAAAATGTAATCCTTCTCTTTTTAATAAGACTTTTGGATTTCCTCCTTCTAAATCTTATTTTACTGGCCTTTTTGTTTTACTTATCTTAACTATCTTTTATTTGAAAATATCCAGGTCCATTTTTATGATTGTTTTTGTATTGGTGTTTTATCCCATTTAATCCCATTTTTAGAATATTAATAAAGTTACATGTTAAATGTAAAGTTAAAAGTTTTTAGTGCACTTGGAAACTCGTGCTACCCCTTACCACACACACACACACACACTATACAGTACCTTCTGCTTTCAGGGTTAGCTTCAGAGACTCTACTTTATGACGTCCCTTTTTACCCTCTTTGAGCGTTTCATCAGTGATGGTGGCAGTGTACTCTGAAACGTCCCCTGTGGGCTGAATTTCAACCGCAAACCTGGGAAAACAACAGTTTTTATTCAATCTGGCCATCATATTAAATCTGTAAAACTATCAGGTTACTTAAAATCATAGCTTTACGGTAATTAAAATATCAACTTACCACAGTAACTATTTACATATTACCCAAGTACAAACTACTTAAATCAAATAACTCAAATAAAAGACTCCCCCAATGGATTTAATGTCAGATTTGCAAATGTGCCTTCCTTTTACCTGGTTTCTCCAGTCAGGGGGTAATATGGGGCTTGGTCCATAGAAGTAGCGTTGGAGTAACGCACTATGGTGCAGAATTTCAGACCACTAAATAGGGGCTGGCAGTCAGTTGAATCAGTCCGGTCTTCCACCAGGGATGGCACTATTTTTGTTTGACCGGAGGAGACTGACAGCAGCTTGTTGCTGTAAAATAATGTAAAAAATAGAAAGGAGAGCTATAAAGTAATGAAAGAGAACAACAACCACTGAGCAAATTAGACAGTTGTGTATTACTTGAGTCAGGTGCCACTGACCTAATGCTGAGCAACTGAGTATTTAACTTAGGAGCAGGGATGGACAGTCTCATCTGGTTTCTGTTCATGGTGATCTTAACATCAAGGGAACTCTCATGGTACATATTAGTGTGCATCTCAAGCCCAGCCTCCACATAGTCTGGAATGTGTACACCCATTTGGGTGATGAATTCTAACCCAACTGAAGGCATGAAGGACAAGTCAGTCTGCTAGGAGAAGGATACAGAATAACTGTAACTCACAACGACCATTCACAAATTATAATTTTATTATCATACTGGTTAATCGAGATGAAGAGAAGCTAATTTACCATTATCTTAGCAGGTGAGTGAGTCAAGCCTCCTTTGGCACCAGGTGCAAACACACCAGCCAGTGAGAACTTCAGAGGGAGGCCAGAGGCAGTGGGTAGAGAGAAGGCATTCTCCATGAAGATGTAGTGGGCAAAGACTTCATTTTCAGTGCTGGATGTCACTGCAAAAAAGACCTTTTGGAAAGAACAACAATGGGGTTGTGTGAACATATCACTTGCAATTGAGTCAGAAATATCTTTAAATCTGTAGAAGCTAGTAACTTCATGGAAGTCCACTATCAAATTGTGGGATAAACGTGCAACCCCAAGGAAGATCAGCGTGTGGTTGATACGTGCCAGTCTTGCTTTTAGTGATGTAGCCAATATATCAAATGTTGTACCTTGACAAAGCAGTGTTCTTTGACATGTTTGGGAATTTGTTCCCTTGTTTTGAGAGTGTAAAAAGGCATATGTTTTCCATTTTTCTCCTCTTACACAAAAGGTTATGTCAGGAAACAAAAAAATCCCACCTTGATAGGCAGCTCCCTGATGAAAGCATGGTAGTACATTGAAAGAGTCTCAGCCATCTTTTTAATTTCACTGGTCTTCATGTAACCTATCTCATTTCCCAGAAGCCGAAGATATGCTGTGGCTTCAGGGGCTGGAGAGAAACGCATGTCATCCATGAGCTTCTGGACATTGTTTGTGATATCTTTCAGGAGATTCTGTGGAACCTGGAGAGATATTAAAAGTGTACGTATTAGTTTCAAGTCATGCATGTGCAATGAATCTTCCATACCAAGTCAGGGACTACATGATTGATCATGTAGTAGCCTAAACAAGCATAACATGTATGATGTGTCCAAAATTTCACCTGTCTTTTCATTCGGTCCCTGTCGGGGGCGATTCTGTCCAAAACCTCTCTGAGCATGTGGGCTTTGTCACCTGCCCAGTACATGAGTTTGGAGATAGAGTCGGGGAAGAAGCCCTTTTCTCCAAAGAGAGTGTCAATTGTTGGTTCAAATCCTGTTCCCTCCACACCGACCTTGAAGGGGAGATTTTCAATGTTTAAAAAAAGTTAATTTGTGTGTTTTTACCACATAACAAATGTGCTTTTGAAAACATACCTCAAAAATGTCATAGTTGTAGTCAAAAACCTTTAGAGTGGTCTCCAGCATCACCTCCTTAGGTAAGGTGTCCGCGGCATCAAATATGATGTTGCTCTGTACTGAGCCCAAGGGAGAGTCTATTTTGTAGTTGTGTGAAGTGCCATCAAATACCTTGTTTGTGGTTGATAGCTGGTTTTTCAAGGCCAACTCAATGTGCTCACTGAGTCTTTGGTAATGAGAACAAAGAAGATTTTACTAAGATAGCACAGAGCCAAACCTCTCTTAAATCAAAAGAAATTGAAGGAAAAAGGTTTCTGTTCCTTTAATTTTCCATGCCCCATAATCTTTGAAACACCATTGTCTTTACTCATTGTACTTGCTTGGCTCCAATTTAAATTCCTAATATTAAAAGGGAGATATTATAGTTAAAGGGGTTATCTTTAATCTAATTGATTGAATAGATTTTTGGCCCTTTGGGGGCAAAAATACCCCCACAAGGCAAACATTTTATCAACTTATAAAATTACTATGGCTATCAGGTTAGGAAGAAATTGCCTATGTCCAGCAGAAACATAGCAACATTAGCATTCACTTTTAGTAATTTTTCTGGCCACCTAATACATTTAAGACTACTATTCTCACTATTATTTCTCTGCCAACTTCTAAGAGAAAAAATGTCTCTTTAGCTGCTAGTTGTTTGATCAGCTTTGTCTGTAGTTGGGTGCTAGGTGGGTTGCATACAGTGGTGTTATTTTAATATGATAGGATCTACGTCATATCTTAAATTATTTGATCACAAAAGTAAACGTTTGAATGTGCTAAGATGCTATAAATCAAATCAACCATTTTGTACAGTTAATAACTAGCCAGTATTATTGCTGGCTGATTACTCACTGATGCATGTGTGGCTCATCAGAGTTGCGGATGTTGTTCAGGTGGGAGACCACAAAGTTCGTGAGCTGCTCCTCCCTCACATTCTCCATATTGTTCACAATGTCTCTAATCAGGGCTTGGTCTGGGTTCTTCATCAGAATCAGGTAGGCTGCTACACGTTTTTCAACAGGGCTCTTAGCATCCTGGTACACCTCCATGAGAACCTTTCTGATCTGTGGTCGACCAAACGACACATTACTGAGCCATCTCGTTGTAGCCAGTGCTTGGATTATGCAAGAACTGCAGATGATTCCACTATGTGAATGTGACAACATGTATACTGTACATGTTCACAATATTCCAGTTTCAGTTACTCATTTCAAGTCTTCAGTGCTTTTTTGCTTTTGCTTGTATGCAAGTTTGTCAAAAAGTCAAGCCGTCAGTTAAATCCCATGACATATGGAGTGGTCATCATCACTCTACAATGACTGTGTTGTGTGAGTGAAGTAATTGTACCTTGTCACTGATATCCATCAACCTGAAGGCCTGTATAGCTGCTTTTTGGTTTGATAATGGAATGTCTGTTTTCTTAGCACACCGCATAATAGAGGAAATCAGGCTAGGGCTGACAGCTTGCATAGCTTGACCCATAACACCAACTACCTGGAGATTAAAAAAACAAAAGTATTAATTTGGGGCACTGCATGCCTGTGCCAGATTCCCCGACAAGCTTACTATTCACAAAATCCAGAAATACAGTAATTGAGATGCTTGAATGATTATCAGTACCCTCAGTACAAGGAAGGACATCTCTTCAGGGTCAGCAATAAAGTCTGCATCATAATCAACGATTTCTCCTGAGCAGTCATTTAAGAGTGTTTCCATAAAGTTTGACACATCTGTGACCACTGGGGTAATCTCTCCTTTATCGAACCTGTGGACCAGAGACAGAGAAGATATAATCAGATGCGCTGGTTTGGATAAAGATTGTGTTTAAAAGTTACGTTTGAGAGTGTTACCCTCTAGTGGTCAGTTACAAAGTTGGACATAGTACATAAATGCTGTTTTGTGCCCTGTTTTGCTTTTTTTAAATTGATTTGGGCTTCTACAGTTTTAATATACAACAACAAATATAGAGTAATATTAAAAAATATTTGTGTATCATAATTAACAGTCTGTTTTTTAAGCCCAGAAATACCTATTTTACTTACTTCTTGACTGTGTTGGCTAGCGCATACATAATTGCCCTGCTCTTTTTATACTGAGCAATGCTGAGCATATCACGGACACGTGCTGCATCAGGGTTAGCCTGTAGACTCAGCCCATAGACAAGAGCATCCACCTCTAGTGACACCCCATCAATGGTCCTGACAGCTTGGAGGATGGCGCTGGTGCACTCTGGGGTTCCACACTGGAACAGGGCCTGCCAGGTGAGCCAACCGGATGTATCCAACATCTCAGTGACTGTCTGGCTCAGGGTCTTGTTCCTCAGGACTCGCAGGCTGGACACCAGTTTATGGAAAAGGCTGGTCCTCTTCTGACCCTGGCCTGTGCCTGCCAAAGCCACAAGGTCCCGCAGGGTGCTCAGAACTGTGTCCTTTGTCTGGACTGGAGCCTTATCATCAGGGTCTTCAAAGTGGAGTGGTTTGCTCTGGCTGGGGTTAACATCTGTATACATACATATTTAGCATTAATTTAGCATTTTCCAATAAAAGATGTGAACTTAAACTATTCACGTCAGGCACAGCAGACATGCTTGAAATTATCATTCACCAAAAACTCTGTTGTTCATCCTTTTGGAGCTTTGAAAGCTGAGTTCCTGGGTCACCACAGATGATATTCCATTGTCCCTGTAAGGCAGATTAGATGGTGGTGCAAAAGGCCTAACAGTGTACTACATATACACATGAATATGCACTCCATTGATGACTTACTCATGGGAGAAGGGCAGATAGATGTGTTTTTCTGTGCACATGGCTGTCGTGATGTGCCTTCCCTTGTTATCAAACTGGTAGTTGCAGACTTGAGTGCTTGTGATCATCTTAGACATGGGGTGATGCTAGAAACAAAACTCCGCAATGTATTTGTGTGGTAATGTTAATGTATACTTTCAAGTCACAGGAAAAAATAGACTTCATAAGACTTAAATGACTTTTGCAGCCAATGCCAAAATGCACACCAAAAAATGTTAGACTGACAAAGGAGACATTTTTACATAATGCAAAACATTTTATGTATGATGAATTGCAGTTCCACAGTGTTACATGCCAAGCAGGGGCAGGTGTGTGTTGTCCCTCCGTTTGCTTTATCTCCCTCCTCCTTCTGAGTTCTCTCCAGGTGCGACCTCTCTAATTGTTTTCCACCTCTGCGGTTGGGGTGAGCGGCTCATTGGTGCCCTCACACTTCAGGTCAGCCTATCAGCCCTTGGTGCCCTCACTAAAAGGAGCTCAGCATGGGGTTTCACTTTTGTTGTGTTCTTGTGAGAGCCCTTGGTAAACTGCTAAACAAAAAGGTATGTTGGGGTACCCTGTACATTGCGTACATGTAGCACCTGATTGTTAGAGAGACTAGGCAAGTGGGTGGTGCCATCTTTGTACTGTCTTTGGTGAGTTACCTGTTTCTGTAAAAAAACCGGACTTTGTCTTTGTTCCTTTGTTTTGAGATAGGGTCTAACCAGGGTTAGTTTTGTTATGTTGATTTCAGTTTATGTGGCATCCACCTGGGTCTGTCCTCTGTTCAGCACATTTAGTTATATGAATAAACTCTAGCAATAAACTAGTTTTTCCATTTTCCTTTTTACTCTCAACATTTTTTATTGATGTGTTGTCGTCTCCGCCTACCCCTAGGCTCAAAAGGGGGACATGAAACATACATGGAACCATCCGTTTTTCATTTCACATTAGGCCATGTATTCATCTTAATGTATCAGCAGGGTAATTAAGTTCATTGCCATTACAATAAATTTGGTTAAAAACTTGCCCAACTAAAGTTTACAATTCAAGAGTCAAATTACCTAAACATATTAAAATGCCAAAAACAAAGTAAACACTTTCCAAAATTAAACCTAAAGAAATAACTGGACCACAGCACCCTTTGTCTGACCTTTGACCCCCCACCCCCCAGGAGACAGCAAATAATGTTCCCTTCAGAAGCCAATGAAGTGTCCTATTTCCTTCATCACACAATAAAATGACAAACAATCTTCCAGTCAGAGCCTATAAAGGCAGGTATTAATGTCTTACCAGTTTTTGCACCAGGGCCAGGGGGCTGTTGGCTAGTTCCCTGCTGTAGAACTGGTCACACTGGGACAGATCTCTGGACAGTGTCACATCTGTGGCAATATCCTTCCTGGCATTCACCAAGTAGTCTGTTGAACACTGGCCATGCACTGTGCTCTGAAAAAAAACAAACCAATGCACATGAGGGATTTAGGGTGTTTCCCTGCTTGTTTTCTCTCTCCTTTACTTCTCTGCAGGTGCAACCTAACTAATAAATTGCCACCAACAGCTCATTGGGTGACGTCACATGGCAGTGCCAGCCTATCAGCCCTGGGGAGTGACAATAAGGAGGAGCACACTAAGAGATCAGAGAAAGACCAGATCATTGTCAATCTGACTAGGCTTGTAATATACTTGTGAGACTGATTGATCTGTTAAACCAGAGGTTTGTGGTCTAAGGTTAGTGGACCAGGTAATTCGGGGGTACTCTATACATTAGCACACACGTAGCACCTCTATTCGATACACCAGGAAAGCGGGTGGTGCCACCTGTGTAATGTCTCTACAAAACGTGTGACGAGTACCACGTTTGTAGAGAAGTCAGTTAGACTTTTGTTTTTGTGGTTTGTTATCTTGCTTGTAGTTTCTTTGGCATCCACCTTAGGTCCATCCTCCCCACCTGTTTCATGATTGTATGTTTGTCTGAAAGAACTGGTAATCTGTTTATTGCCATAACACTGACTCAGCACCTTGTATTGTGCTACCTTCCCCTAGGCCTAAACGGGGACATAACAATTAGCTTTAGAATACAGGAGACAAAGATGCAAATGCTGACTGCCCTTTTACCAGAATTTGATAGTTATCTGACATTTTGTATTATATTAAATTTACATCTAACGAGTCTTCGTCTACAGGCCCTCATGCTATAGTTGTGCCTTTTCCAGTAAATCTTTAGAGAAGCCACTTTGGTTTGTCGGACGATACTAACCACGAGGCTGTTCTGTTCATCGTCCATAACAGGCACCATGAGTGCTGAAACAATTCCTCTCTTAATGTTTAGGATGTTGACTGGCTCATCTGTTTCAGGGTAAAGTTGGACACTGACTTTCTCCACAGTGAACTTCAAAGGGTTCCTGGATGAAGAAAGACAGACCACTTAGTAATTTGCAGTAAACATTATGAGCCATATACCAGAAGATTTCCAAAGTTTTCAGTCTGAAGAGGCACAGACTCTTCATGGCACAGCTAACCTGGCTTTGTCTGACAGTAACAAAGTCCATTTACCAGTACCCATAAAGCGCCCTAACAACAAGTACATTTAATCTGTCCAAAAAATGTATAAGACTTTGTGCTGGACAACGTCTTGGCTGGGTGCAGTGGCTTCCTGCAGTCTCCACTGGTTGCTTTTAGAGGTGCTGGTAGGTGGATTGGACAAAACTAGCAAGTTTCCCTTGTTACCGTTCTTTATGCTAACCTAACTGGCTACAGCTTCATATTTAAATGACCTACGAATGTGGTCTCAATGTTCTCATCTTACACTCAGAATGAAAACTGATAAGCATATATTCTCAAAATATTCCTTGCAACCTGCAATACTTTTTGGTCATTTGGGGGTGGGGGAAACAACATTGACATACAATATGATCACCTTTTTATAAGTAGATATGGCAAACCTGTTAAACAATTTCTTATTTACACATCCAGCGGTTACAGAGCAACATTATCATTAATTTTAGTTGTTTCTGTCCACCTGGTGAATGTAAGACCAATTTTCACTCCCCAACCCAACTGGTCAAATCAGGTGACCATTCACCCAAAGCCTGGTTCTGCTCAAGGTTTCTTTCACAATTTTGCTTTGCCAACTCCGAACATGGACACAAAAACAATCTAACTTTTTGTTTTGTTTTTAACTTTAAAAATAGACAGGTCATGTTATTGCAGGTGTATCAGAGCATGTGAAGAGTTCTTTGCACTAACTTATCCATGGCAGCCTTGAAGGCCTCAGACCCGGGGGACTGCCTGTAGACTGGCTGGCCCTGGGGATCCATGACAGAAACCTCACTAAGAGCACAGTCCCTGGTGTGAATGATGAATCTGCATGTCTGAGGGATTTCGATCTCTATCTAAAGATATGTGACAGGAGACACAGGGTTAAGGGGGAGACAGGGAAGGAGAACATTCTGTTATCAAATGAACTGATAAAGTGGGACACAAACAGTCACGTACCTGACAAGAGACTTTAGGACCATTCCTCAGGTTGGCAGTGCCCACGACACCATTTCTGCTCTCTGTGGTGTACTGATACAGATATTTCTTATAGACCTTGAATCTGGATGCCACTGCAATAATATAATGGCATCACATAGTTTTAGTGATTCTTTAAGAACCTTGTCCCTCATGTGATTTCAAGCCAACACTGTCTTTAAAGATGAGGTCATGTTCCTACATTAAACCTATAGGATTGTTCTGATCTTCCTGAATCATAAGTTCACAGTCACGGTTCAGAACTTTGGACCCAGAGGCAGCTAAATGATGTTCCCAACAGTGGAAAAACAGAACCTATTGTACTGAATCATAAACAGCATGGAGCAAGAGTCCGTCAGCTCCTGCTGCTATCTCTAGAAAAAAATTTAAAACGGGTCATGTGTTTATTAGTTTAGCACAGCCCCCATCGATCTGGGAGCAGGTCAATGTGTGGGGTTGCAACAACATACCACTTGCTCTTCTTTATCTGACCCTATGCACATATACACTTGGCTCTTTTCAGGTCCACACACTGCCATGCCCCTTAGAGGAACTGACAAAGTCCAGCGGGGCCTTACCAACCTTTAGAAAGTGCAATATAAGCTTTCTGTATCACTTATTTTCTTTAGTTTTTTACCAAAATAGTCCAGAATACTAATGAAAACAACCCAGTTACAATATTTTTTTGAGTAAGTAATGGACATTTAATGTGAATGTAACTGGTGTGTAGATGGCAACTTACACAGACATGTTGAAGTTTGTTCATTATTGTCATTGTCTTCCTCTGGAAAATACAAAAAGTGAAGGATCGTAAACATAAGGTTCATAGACATTATTGATTAGAATTCCAAAATAGTGGTGAATGGGAAATAAATGGTGTAATTGCCTTGTAAAGGCAAGAGCAAGAGTATATTTTGGGTGCTATGTTTTGGACCAGATGAAGATGAATTCAATTCAGCCACAAGTTGATTCTTAGTTCAAGCTGGTTTAATACACTCATGGTCAGACACAGAGAAGGACCGAAGAGTTCAAGCCCAGAGTCTGTCCAGAACAAAGAACACCAACTCTTTTTATATTGTGCAAGTATACAAGGCCATGTAGTGTAGCTACAATGTACATCTGTACCATTTATGTTCCCTTAAACAGAAAAGTATATATTGGAAAAACATAGTCTAGGTGATGCCAGATGTTGTTCTTCTGGCTCTTCTCCAGCAAACCCAGGGACCCTCCTGGTCCTCCTCTAGACATATACCATTTAAGTCCATTTAACTTATTAAAGATACATACGATATATAAAAGTTGATATGACATGGTTATATTAAAACAAAAACATGTTAAATGTAATTATGTTGTGTCATCATGCATAAATAAGCACATTTCACCATCACTGGAAAGCAAAACACATTGAGGAAAATAACATGGAGGTTATTTTACAAACCTTAGGACTTACCCTAAGTACCCTGGGAATTCAAATTCGAAGGCCATCTCTATTTTACACTTTTTTATGAGTGAAAGATATACAGCAGAATTGGGTGGTTTAGGGTGACAGGGTGGGATTATCTAGGCTCTTTGTTTATCTCATCTATACATGTTAACTCCCTGCATTTGCTTTTTTGGACTTAATTTATGTATTTGCTATGAAATAACTCTTATGATATAGCGCTATATAAATAAAATTGAATTGAATTGAATGAAATGAATGAATGAATGAATGAATGAATGAATTATTTAAGTATAATAAACTCTGAGATTAAGACACATAAATTCAGTTGATTCAAAAACATTTGTAATGAACACAGTGCGTCATGGAAATTGTTATAAGGACTTATAGACCCTGTTTTCATGGTAGGAAAAGCACGTTTTACTAATGAAATTAATGAAAGCTCTGTTCCACTTACTTGCTGCAGTAAGCCATGACAGTGACCTAGCATGCAAAAGGACCCTAGAGCCACCATTCTTGTATAGACATTGTAGAAAACATTTTGACATGGAAAAGCAAATGAATGATGGCTGAATTCCATTTTCAATTTCTAGTTCCTGGTGTTGTGCATGCTGACTACCTGTCATAAGGTCATGACTTACTGAGATATTTGAATCGAACAGAGCCATTTTTAATGTAACTCTTGTGCTTTTCCTGCTATGATGAGTAAAAATGTGGCAGAGAAAAAGGTCTGTTTTAGTCCTTATTTATTTATGACAATTTTCAGGAGGCAATGAGTTCATTTGAAATATTTTGGATTTTAACTGATTCAAAAAGTACCCTGTGACAAAGGCCTTTATACAGTAGTCGCCTCACAAAATAATTCTCTCCAAATGACAAGAAATGCCAAATTTCAGTCAAATTTGATTCCTACTTACGAGCCAACGTGCAGCTGCTCAGAAGCAGTAACAGACACAGCTTGCTGTAACCCATCATGGGCTAAATAAAAGGGTTTCCTCAGTGTTCTTCAGCCCTCTTAGTTTTCACCAATACAGCAAAACCTCTGCCCAGATGTTTTATAAAGTCCCTCTTCCCTATTTCTCCATAATCCAGCCCTGTATAGTACCAGAGGTCTACAGACACAGCAAAGCCTGGGGGGTCATTTCAAAGTTCAAACTCTAACTAGCATGAAAGATTATTGTTGGTAAAATAACAGTTTCTAGGTGAGGAACTCTAGGTGTCTCCCAACCTTATATTCTTGGCTATCAATCAGTCAGACCGTGGTACTGTAACAATCAAATTTATGTTTTGGTCAATAACTCCTAGAATATTAGAATTACTGTATATATGTCATGTTAGAGAGAACCTACTGATGAGCGAAACAAATCACGTGACTGCTTTGATTCACTATATCAAAGTAAATGAGCATCAGTATTCTCCCCGTAGTGAAAAAATTAGCACATAGATGTTGCTCTTGGAAAATTATTCAAACTACAGCCTCTTTCAATAGGACCTCTCTCCAGTTTATGACATTTTATTCAGGGATGGCTGCTATAAGACCTGCAGTTTTAGTCTGAACAACCAGTGGTGTCCTATTTCTGGCCTCAACATATTCTTTAATATTGTACATTTTTAAATGGAGGTAATTTTTTAAGAGAAGGTGCAAAGTGTGTCCACACATTTTCTGCTGTTATATTATGAATGTATGAATTTCTTATGACCAACACATTCTATTACAGAGACTGGAACATTTAATTGGCATTAAAGGCACTGCACTAAGCTGGTATAATTCATATTTATCAGATTGGTATCAGGTTGTACATGTTAATGATGAATTGTACCTGCATGCCAAAGTTGGTCAGGGAGTTCCACAAGTTTCTGTGCTTGGACTAATTCTATTCACCTTATATGCTTCCTCTAGGCAATATTATTAGGAAACACCTCATAAATGTCCATTGTTATGCAGATGATACCCAATGATATTTCTCAATCAAGCCTGATTAAACCAATCAATTAATTAAACTTCAAGCGTTCTTCAAGGACATAAAAACCTAAATGACCTGCAATTCTCTAATGTTAAACTCAGACAAAACTGAAGATATTTTACTTAGTCCAGAACACATGCGAAACACATTATATAAAGATATAGGGTCTATAGATGGCATTGCTCTGGCCTCCAGCACCACCGTAACAAATCTTGGAGTTATCTTTGATCAGGATATGTCCTTTAACTCCCACATAAAACAAATTTCAAGGATGGCCTTTATTCACACATGTAACATTGCAAAAATCAGGCACATCCTGTCTCAAGAAGATGCAGAAAAATTAGTCCACGCATTTGTTACGTCTAGGCTGGACTATTACAACTCCCCATTATCAGACTGCTCCAATAAGTCCTTTAAGACTCTCCAGCTGATTCAAAATGCTGCAGCACCCTTACTAACAAGAACCAGGAAAAGAGATAATATTTCTCCAATATTAGCTTCTCTACACTGGCTCCCTGTAAAATCCAGAATAGAATTTAAAATCCTTTTCCTCGTCTATAAAGCTGCCTATGCTTGAAACCATGTCCTAAAATGCACAGGAAGACAGTTATATTAAAATAATTGCAGGATATGGATGATATCATCGTGCAGTTATTTTCATGGTCCACTAGAGGCAGTGTTGGTTTACTAATGGATGGACTCCTCTGCTGCAGAGGCTTTTGGCACTTTATACACTGCTCTGAAAAATTACAGGAACACTTTGAAAGCACATCAGATCTCAATAGGAAAAAAAATCATGCTGGACATCTATACTGATATGGACTGGGTAATGTGTTAGGAATGAAAGGATGCCACATTGTTTGATGGAAATGAAAATTATCAACCTACAGAGGGCTGAAATTCAAAGTGAAAAAATGATGCAGCAG
>JAVQJF010023596.1:0-16933 GCA_036023855.1 Gadopsis marmoratus | reverse complement strand
CTTTTCTTGCGCGCGCGGCCCACACTTAATACAGCGCCCCCCCCCCCCCCCCCCCCCTTCACCCGGACCCTCACTCACTTTAACACACGCATTGCACACCGGATCAGGCAAGACCACTTGGGCAATTTCAGAAAGGTTTTTCCTCAGCGTTGTTGTCTTTCAAAGCCATTGACCTTCCTCCTTCAGCTCTGGGAATACTCAAGATAACATGGAGCTTTATGATTCCCGAAGGAGATTCTTGAATCATTGAAAGCAATGCTCTAAACCAGCCCTAAGTAACACACCTATGGAGTTAACTGGACCCTGTAATGGCAGCATTCCATAAGTGGGTGTGTGCAGCTTTAGCTCATCCCAGATGCTCTGTGTGTGTGTGTGTGTGTGTGTCTGAGCACAAGATGCAGTGAGCCTATAGTCTATACATTGTTTCAGCTGGTATGACTTTCCCAAGCCGTCGTCCCTTTCAAGGAGCAGTGTGGAAAATCGGGAGGCGAGGGACCGAGGACAAGGGGCGGCCCGCGATTCTCCTCGGTGCCTCACCGAGCCTGGTCCGGAGACAAAACCCGGCGACGCACAATAGCCAAAGAATCCAAGTGTCAACCATTTTTCAAAATATCTTAAGCCCCTCGTGCGATACATGTTTGCTGTTTGATTTGAATAAACAAGCTGCACCTTTTAATTTTTTATTTTGCCTTAAAAATAAAGTAGGTGAGCTGATGTGATAACGTCCTGCAGTTGAAGGTTGTTTTTTTTTTTTTTTTTTTACTACAAGTGGCCACCAGAAAATCGAAATGTTGTGGGGACACGCAGGGAATTACCACGGTGCTGCCTTCGACCTGGTGGCGTGAAACTCACATATAAAAGATTGAATACAGGAGTCAGTAGTGAGCACACCATGCACACCAAGCAGAACCACTTTGATTAGCCATTATAATTATGATTTCTACGCTTCTCTTTAGTTTTTTTTTTGCCCCACGCGTAGATTCTCGGGTATTTGCACTTAATATATCCATTACCCAGGGGGATACTGTACCAAGATTAGTGTTCTGGGTATGTTTTGCGTCTTAAACCAGTAGAAAGAGAGATCTTTATTAACCCTACAGGGAAATTCCAGGTGTCCAGCTCAACATGTAGCCTGCAGGCTCTGCTGCTGTTAGTTAACTCAAACGAGCTGCCAAAGCAACATCAGAAATAATTCCGTGGTGACGCGGATTTGCAATTAAAAAAACGAGGACGGATCGAAAAACGACAAAACATTGAGCGATTAAAAATATATATATTTTTAAACTGCATAAAACGATTCGCTCCTCTGTGGCGCCTCGGAGGCTCCGGTTGGTTTTTGGCTGTCAGATGACGCCAGTGTTGCTCATTTGAGACAGTTCAGGACTGTTTGTATTGAGATGTTAAGTGGGCGTCTCTATATAAATCCACTCAGGGTCAAACTCCTGCAGTCGTGCGTCCAGCGAGGGGAAGAGATTTAACTCCGAGGGCAGAACAGAATGGTGGCCAGCGCAGACTGCGGAGAAAAGTCCAAACCCATCGCTGGAATCAAGGTGTGTGGAATAACTTATTACAGTGAAGCGGGTTTAAGGGAAGACAATTAAATACCACAAAGCCACTGAAGCGTGTCGTGTGTAATAGTAATGTCACCCCGCTTTTTAACAGGTGTCCAAACCACTGATGGAGAAGAAACGAAGAGCTCGTATCAACAAGTGTTTGGACCAGTTGAAGTCTCTTCTGGAGAGCTGCTACAGCAGTAGTGTAAGTATGCAGGCCTTTGTAGAATGTCGACGTGGAGATAGAAACGAGTTATTAATGCAACGGATTCTCGAGTGGTAGGATAATGTCGCCTCTTTGTCCAGATCCGAAAGCGAAAACTGGAAAAGGCCGACATCCTGGAGCTCACTGTGAGACACCTGAGGAGCCTCCAAATGGTCCGGAGCTGTGAGTTATGAGCCGCCGCAACACTCGGCTGATGTGAGGTGATTGTATGGCTCCATCCCGCTCGGCTGTCTCACTTCATGACGCGCTTCCCTTTTGCTCCCAGGCGCTGCGGCCGCTCGCGACCTTTCCGACCACCAAACCGGCTTCCGCAGGTGCCTGACGGACGTCAGCCGGTTCTTGCTGATGGCGGACAGCTTGAACCGCAGCGACCGCTGGACGCTGTCGCAGCTTCCCAGTGAGCTCTGCGGCGGCAGCTTCAGCACCACGGACAGCGGCCCGGGCCGGGACGAGGCGCGGGACGAGGCGCGGGACGAGGCGCGGGACGAGCCGCGGGACGAGGCGCGGGACGAGGCCACGTCTCCCGCTGTGAAAGCCCGAAGCTCGGCTCCCGTTGCGCCGAGTGAAGACGCGCCGCAGCCGCCTGGAGCCGAACGCTCCGCCCTCGTTGCGGCGCGCGCACGAACCCCCCGCGACAAAAGCTCGAGGCGCAGGAGGTCCCACTCTGCCGGCCGCGCGGATGGAGCCGCGGACACTCGGCGCAGCGTGTGGCGGCCTTGGTAGAGCTGACGGAGGGTCACGGCGTGACTGGATGTTTATGACTGCGCCAGATGTCCAACCATTTCCGCCGCACTGTATATGTTTTTATTTTCTTAATAAAAGTGTGGAAGGAGAGAGGACGTGTTGGTGTCTTGTTTGTTAAACCCCGGGAGGATCGGTAACCTTCCGCTTGCGTGAAAACAAGTGGCGCGTTTATAGCAGATGTTGACTTTTCCGAGGAAGATCGATCGATCGCGGGCACCTGTGATCTTCCTAAAACCTAAAATGATTTCGTGCTGAAGCTGTCAAACTGAAAGGGAAATGCATAAGAGGTCGTTTCAGCCTCAAACAGACAGGTGTATCTTTTGTTTTTGTATTGCCAAAGTGTACGTGTGATTGAATCAAAATGTTCTCCATGTATCAAATTTAGACATTTGATCAATTCTATAAACACGGAGGTGGCGCTATAGTGCTCAAACGCAATTTGTCTTTAACGGTTCATGGAATTTAGAAATGATTTTGTGGAGTTGACATACAGGCAGGCGGTAAAAGGAGCCAGCGGAGTGGCCTTCGGCTGTCATTCCTTCCATTATCCTCTGCCTTCACGCATAAGTACCGAAACACTGGCGGGCAAATCAGATGCTTGTCGGACAGCACAACGATTTTCTGCCACTAATGAGGACGACACGCTCTCCCGTCTGTCTCCTCTCCAAGTCCTGCCGGCTTCATTGTAACCACCTTTTCCGACGCGTAATTTAGATGAACTCCAGAAGTCAAAAAACAGCCTCAACCCCAAGTAGCATGGTGTTCTGTCTGCTTTGTTTGGGCCTTGAATGCTGCGTGAGTGCAGCGCCCATCATCCCGGCACACAGTAAACCTGTCTGTCAATCAGTTCTTTTCAAGGTGCCCGATAGTGTCCTTCCGCTGTCTTAAAGTGTCCTTGCACTCTGAAGGAGCAGCGCAGGGAAGGTCGGCGCCTCGCAGCGAGGAGAATCGCTGAAACGCCCACAGCTCCTTCAGATGACTCACTGCTGCCCCCTCTGGAGCGCGGAGGGCAAAATAAAGTGCACACTGTCTGGTTGTTACGTTTCTTGCCCTTAAAATAACAACTAATCTCACAGCTCCAACCCCCCCCCCCCCCCTTCCGTGCAGAGTATTTGTTATTCCAGCTTTTTGTTTAGCTGATCAGCTCACAGTCCCAGTCTATAGGTCGCCTTAATATCTTCCCACAAGGAAAGTTGGTTTTTGTAGAAGAAAGGGAATGCCACGTGACCCCTCCAATCTTTTTCTAACAATTCCTATTAACTCTTCTCAGCATTGTTTAAGTGACCCGGTTTGGTTTGCCGCTAGAATAGCAACGCGTATAAGAGTCGAGAACCGAAGGGAGGGAGAGGATCAGGTATTAGCATCAGACTGGGTCCAGCCAAGCGCTCCTAACAGAGCAGACATGGATGAAGTGCGCTGCAGACTCTGGTCACTGCTCCTTTTGCTGGTAAATACAGACATTATCTGTAAATTAACAAACCCGGCTGTTATCTTAGGTATTTGTCAAAGTCAAAGTTATTCACATATTCTTATTCTGTAGCTTCTTAACATTACGTGAGGTGCTCCTTTAAGGTTTATGCACTTTTGCACTTGTTCATTTAGAAAACAAACAAAAAAAAGTTTTATCTCCGTCAACTGGGAATGCAAAAAAGCTTGAAGCTCAATGTGAGGGACCGAGCAGGAAGGCACGAGGACACAGACGCGTTGCTTTGAACAAACATGGTTTTTCAATTATTTAACTGATTTACAAAAAATAAAGAATAGTTCTGTGCCCATAAAAAAGGTAATCTAAGCAGAACTGAACAAATGAATACTCAGCTAATCAGTGAACAAAACAATCAAAGATCAGTCCAGGTTACACACTCAGGGGGATTACACAAAACTCAGCATACATACTTTAAACTGAAATAAACGTGTTACTAAACACAGCAAAATAAATCCAAGCACTATAGGAAGTCAACAGATAACAATTTAAAATCCTTCTGTCCTGATCCTGCTAACTCCATTTCTCCTACTGGAGCCCCTCATCTCTGTGTGCTGTGAACTCTGCTGGACCCCGTCCCACCCACCTCCCACCTCCCACCTCCCACATGTGCCCTAAAAACAGGACAAGGAGGAACCTGGAGAAAGAACAACAAAAGCCTCTTCTCTCTGTTAATGTGTGTGATCTCTAAATACCGATATGATTTCAGCATTCACGGGTGAAGGTGAAGTTGCTCTGTAACTGTCCTCTCTGACTTGCCATACTTGTCCAAATAATAATAAATAACTGCACATGTCCTGAATAAGTCCTGTTGTGTGGCTGATCAAAGAATTATTGCAGGGACCACAGAAGAACTGGAACCATTTTGATCACATTAGCAGAACTCTTACTTTCCATTTTTGGAAGGTAACATGTCCACCAATGGAGGCTAAAAGAGAACGGAATCTGCCGGTGGTTGAGAGACAACAGGAGGATCAACCCCAAGTGTCTCATTCTCATCAGGAGGATGATGCCTCATAATCACAGCCCTCCTCAACATTATCCTCAGTCTCGGACACATTCTACTGTCACTTTCCCTGCTGAACCTGGCAGATGACCTTTGCTTAGAGCTCATTTTACATGATCTTAAAGTGTTCAAAGTTCGACAATTTGCAGCTCGATCAAAATTTAGTTTCGACTAATATTTAGATAGCCTACGTTTCTGTAGATGTGTTCCTGGCCGTGACAGAAGGATATAGCCAAAATGATCATATCTCTGAGGAAGACCCCAAACCATGGGTCTCTCCTGGGGAGCTGCCTGGGCTTCACTTTTATATGTCCATGGTGACAAGTAGAAGAATGTAACTTCATTAGGCTATGTCCATCATGGTGTGGTCAAAAAAAAAAAAAACAGCATCAAGAAGAAGAACAAAAACACTCTCAAATGGATGCATCCATCTGCTCTAAGCATGAGGTAAATATAAAGTGCATCCACTGCAAAATTCTAAAAACACACTCTGAAGCATCATCTTGTGAATTTAATCAGTCAAATCTTTTAAACAAAGTCATCACCTGAACAAGGAAATCATAACATTTAACATCATTCATATTTGAGTCATAAATCTTTGAATATGTTACAAAATTATATTTTAATATTGTAAACACAACAAAATGCAAAATGACCCGGCAAAGTTTGACTGGGGAATGGGATGTTCCAAAGAGATACAGTTCAGTTCATTTGCCCAGTGGAATAGGCTGTGATGTGTGAGAGGTGCACTAAGAGATGAGAATTCAAACTAAACATTTAAATGACCGCAGATGAGTGAAAATGTATATGCCAAACATGTGCAACTTTATTACTTGGATGGTAATAGCAAAAATGGTTTCAGAACTAATAAGGCTGTCAAAGGGGATGTTTTCATTTCAATTTGCTCTTTGAAAACTTGCACCTAAATTTGCTCAAATGCTACTGTCCATGAGAGGTCAAAATTGGTTCTATTTGTCAAAAGAAGAGGGTTTTTTTGGTCACATTAGGTAAATATGAGAAGCTCTTCATTACTTTAATAGTGGGCTTTGTAAAGTCAGCTGCATCGTAAAGTTAACTCCAGAGTTTTGAGCAAGGGTTTGTCTCAATCATGGAGCATTAGAGGGCTTTCTACTGATAAGTTAGTAACACTGCTTTTGTCCTTGATCTTTTATACTTTGCTATGATGTGAAATAATCACATTTCCTCTTCAAATATATATGGGAAATTAATAAATTCCCACATCCCACACGGGTCTGGAGATGCTTACATATGATTTATATTACTTCATGGGTCTTCAGGTGTTAAAAAACACACTCCCATAATAGGTTATGAGAGAACACGTCATGTCTGTTTTTAGTTGAAGCAGATAAGTCACTAATAATTCTATTCAATATGTTCTTAATTTCTGCTCATATATTTGTGGGTTTAGGTTTGACACCAGCATTTAAGTTATGCTACATCTATTCATTATTCATCTTTTAGACCATCTGACATCTTTTAGAGATTCTCTCTTAATTGGCTGCTTTTAGAAAATTATAGGTGCTTTCTAACACATCTCCAGCCGTATTCCTCTGATGTTCTGTACGCAAATATAAAATGGGGTGAGTAATTGTTGTGCCTGATGGTCTCCAAAGATAACACAAACATGGGAACAATAGCAATTGGGAGGAAAGCAAAGTTCGCATTAAACAAAAAAGAACACCAAAACCATAAATCCAATAGCCTTCATATACAGTATACATGACATTTCAACATTCTTTAACAACTTACTCCACGTTTTCATTCAGAATTTAGGGGTCTTCACATTATATCTCAATATCTCACACAATAATTGTAAAACTAGGCATTGAAGAGTTGGGGATGACCACTCAGTTTACTTCGACATAGGGTGTTGTGAATAATAACCTTAATAGAAGAGTTGTACATCATGATTAAAATAAATATGTATAATGTGTCACATCCTTAAGACAATTTAAAAAAGGTACATGGGCAGTATTCATGGCAAAAAATGAAAGAAAAAAACCTTAACAACTACCTCCTCCAATTCTTTGAGCATTTCATAAGAAACAACACCAAACAGCAAAAACAAGATGTGGGGATGTTCACGCCATTTAAAAACAGTTTGTTTGTGTCAGTGCTGGGGGGGAAGGAAAGTGTCCTCAGTGGATATTTTGTGATGTGAAACCTGAATAACAGGACCACCCGACCTTTTCACACCTGCCTACATACGAAATCAACATTAGGCCCATTCACAAGCAATGTCCAAATCTCCCAAGGCCATTTAGCATAAGAGCATTTATTGGTGGGTATATAGTAAAACACAATAGTGGCACAAGTAAAAAGTTAAAATAATCCAGTATGTCACTTTCCCCATACCCACCAATATTCCAATGGGCTTCATTATGACAATGACTTCAGTAACAATGTTGATATTAACATGGGAAACCTTTGCTTTTAAGTGGCAGAGCCGACAGAATCAGAGTAAAAGGTGATGTATCCCGAGGAGGATGCCGAGGGAGTGCTTACAAAACTGTTAGTGCTTCCTTTACTCTCGGCCTTGTTCAGGTACTTCTGATGCCCCCAGTCAGCTCCGGCACCAGCCCGGGCTCCACCGCCTGTCCTGGTCCTACAGGCAGAGTGCCCTGGAGTCTGCTGGCTGCGCCTCGGTGAGCCAACTTCACAATGCTGCTTCCTGTCTCGCGGGCGCTCCCGGCAGCCTTTACCAGAGCCACAAGCCCCGTGGCTCTTCTTTCCAGCAGGTGTGTCTGGTTTGGGGGAACCCTGAGGCGAGTTGCCCCGACTACTGCTCCGTTTGTGTTCCGAGAGCCGCCTGAGCGCTTGAGGCTCACGCTCGAAGTCTGTGAGCGGAAAGTGAGGGAGGATGACTATGTGCTGTTCATACACATTGGGGATAAGTGAGATGGTGGATGCGCGCCGCGGGCTCTTCCTGGGGCTCGGCAGCGGCGTCTCATCTATAAAGTTGATCACCTCGTCGCGGCTGAAACACCGCAGTTCGTCCTCGTAGAGTTCCCCGCCACACACCACGCGCGGCAGGTGCTTGAGGGAGTGCATACTATCCTCAGAGCGTCGCCGCTTGCGGTGCGGATGATGGTGATGGTGGCTCTCCTCGTGGTAGGAAACCAGGCTGCTCCTGCGCCTCTCGCGGCGCGGCAAGGTGGAGCTGTAGTGGGCACTCACTATCATGTCCTCGGTGGAGCCCCATCGGTGAAGGTATGAGGGGATCCGGTCGCTGGTCCACATGTCGGTTTCGTCGTGGGAGTATCTTCTTGTAGGGGGCACCTGGACGCAACACACAGACCAAACCCTTCAGTTTATCAGTAACGTTGACATTCATTCACCTAGAATTCTACAGCAATACAGAAGCAGTAAGCATCATGGCACTGCACATTAAACAAGCAACATGTTATATAATAGTATTATAGATTTTAATAGCGTACCCCTACATTATATAAATATAAAGGATATTAGGCCTACATGTAGGATGGTTATGTGGCTGTCAATGCCACTGTGACAGTTCACTGCAGTTATAATAATAACACTGACTTGGAGTGATTTGTGTAAATATTTGGGTAGATGACATCTCAGTGAAAAACAGTTTTACAATGTTATCAATACAGAAAACTGGTTAGTTTCAGAATTCTTTCTCCTTTTAGTACCCTGATTCAGGTAACATTCTAACATGCATCAACAGGTTTGTAACTGAACTATCATTCACCTCCATTATCTGGAGATGAATACTACAAAAGTGAAAGTTCCCTGCATGTTATACTCACATTCCATTCTGTTCTGACAACTATGCAAGAGAGAGAGGGTTTGTCAAGGTGACGTCAAGAGCCACAAGATTGATATCAGCCTGCCCCCCTGTGGTGGGTTTTAGTAAATGCAGAGAAATGAGACAGCAGACGATACAGTAGCACTGCGTGTGTTAGGTGGGAGGGCTGAACAGCAGAGGGCAGCACAAGCATTAGAATGAATTCAGATGCAGGACAGACTTGGCGGGGATGGAGGGAGAGAGACAGAGTCACTGCAAGCTAATAAAGCCAAAGAGGCTTTATTCTGCAATCAAACCAGTTGAGAAGTGCCATAGCAATTCTCAAATGGAGGTGCTGCTTGGTTACGATTTAAAGGGTTAATTCATGGTCTAATTGGGCCTTAACCCTTGTAGAAGCAACAAAAATAGAGTGACTGTATCAGAGTTCAGTCAGTCTTCCTGTAACTGAAATCAAAAATGCACCTTGTTTGTTTCACCATCACACGTATACAGGAAGGAATAACACAGCTAAATATCACTTTACAATGAAATGAATCTACTGTCATGTGAAAAGGGGTATCGGACACAAAAACAATGGATAGATGAATGATTTGGTCTAATGAAGTGATAGCTACTGTATACATCTCTGTTTCAAGGCTTCTTAAAAAGTCAAATTCAATAGCAATCCAATCCTCTAGGAGCATTGGTTTTTGATGTGCCCATTATAATGTTAGACATCTGGGGTGTCATAATGTACCAATTTAAAAGTTAAACTTTTTAAAAAAAATATTCAATAAGCAAATTATTCAAGTAAATGTAAATTACTAGGGCTGCAGGCTGTACTTAGAAAACTGAAGGCCTTGTTAAGTTGTTTCTGACAAAGATGACACAGTGTTAAGATGTTTTGTATTTGGTAATATTGTGTGAGTTGCATTAGTTGGTTCTGAAGTTACGCTCACCACAGTCTTCCAGGACAAGTCCAGCAAGATTTTCATCATCATCATCACTACTTTAATCAATAATTTTCATCAATATTGATCTCATATCTTGTTCTGGGCCAGAATTAATTTAGTTTACAGAGTTAAGTCAGTATTGGAACCAAAGCAGAAAATAAGGTTTTGATGATTTGCCCTAGAAGGCTGCATGTCAGAGCAAGTTTTGGTGTTAATGCAGGCTGAAAAGAAGCATTTCACAGCTCTGCATCTGACTGGGATGGATGCTGTATACAATGAACACAATGCTTTTGGGTAGAACATGAGCAGATGTTTATAGTGCTTTCCTGAAACCTCGAGGGATTCCTGAAATGTAGAAGGTAAGTCGGTTATTAAACTCTTACCCGCTTACAAAATAAAAATGTTTGCATATAGGTCCATGGCTAGGACACTGTAGTCGATAATTGAAGCACATCTAATACGTTGATGGGACTGCGGATGGTCATATTTACCAAACATTAGTCAGCCAGAGTATATCTTTGATTCACATAAAAAAAGAAAAAAAAATTTAATCTGTGGCATATCTGGGGGAGATAGCATAACAAAATGTCTGATGAGTCCAGAAAATTCAAGCATGATACTGTCGAGGCCTACAAGGCCATTTCACCATGCACATAAGCAATGAAGTGTCATTTTAAAATAGTTCAATTGATCAAGTAAAAGAAATGAAGAAAATTAATAAAAATATACCTGCAAATACTGCATTTTATCTTCCTGTTGTTCCCTCAATGGATACCCTTGCAGAACCCCCCTTTCTAAGGTTGAGAACTCATACTTGGCATTACGGTCTACCGTCACGATTTCAGGCGCCGAGCTATAGTCATATGGTCTGTCATATATTAAGTCGGCATGAATTCCTCCATCTTGGCTGTTTTCTGCAAAGTGCAGAAAAGCACGAGCATCAGGATTAGAGAGCAACGTACTCAATACACAAGACAGACAGACAGACAGACGAATAGATAAGAGAGACAAGTTCATTTGTTCTCTGATTTGTTGACTTTTCCTATGGGATTTGCTACAAAAATGACCAATTATTCAATTTAAATGTATAGTAAGGGGATGAAAAAAAAGCCTCATACTGGTTCCGAATTCAGAAACCATGCCAAATAATTGCATCAAGAATCTTAGAAAGTGCAGTGTTTACATTCTGAACGACCAAATCATACAAACAATGTTAAGTGCTCTTATACCCATCTACCAAGTTTTCTATCCCCCAAATTACTGCATTTCATGTTCGTTAAAGATCAATTGGAGATGGGTGTAAAATGCTGAGCTTGAGGAAAATGTTGGCCAAAAAGATGGAAGATGAAAGTAGCTGTTTGCACAGGCAGCTTAGCATGCAAGTCAGTAGCTTTGAAAAAACAGGAAACAATCCTTATACATACAACTGTGATGAGTTATACATGGCAAGCCCTCTGGAAAAAAAGCAGAGAACTGGCAGTGTTAATTATCAAACAGAATATGGACTGCCCTGTGTTGTTTTATGGCTCCTGCGGGACAACGAGCAGTTATCAGGGAGGGTGTCAAGAGGGAGAGGATGAGAAGGTTTGGAGGGTTAGAAACAGGAGAGAAGGGTTCAGATCGGGTCGAGTTTAAACAGTGCCCATAGAAAGAAAAAGGCAGATGGTTCATACGGTCATCGGTTTGCATGAATTGGGGAGATCTTGTCATGGACCCAGGCCACGGGCCTTTCTATTATTATCATGTGACCTAATTTTGGGACCAAATTTTGTTGAAGTGTCTGTGATTCCGTGGTGAAACGTGTCATTTTCAGCCCCCTTGGAATCGATTTATATTTCTGTGATGAAAGACGCAATTCTTGGACCACTTTCTTTCCCTTTTATCTATTAGTCAGAAATGTACTAAGTGCAGTTTCATTAAGACTTCTGCATTATAATATACAGTATTTTGCCTCTTAAGTCACTAGAATCTGACCAGTAGGTGGCAGCCCACATCACACAAATCAATATAAATCTTAAAAAGAAAATACAAGAAAATAAACATATAAATGTTTAATTTGAAATCTATTTCTCTGTTTCCAGTGTATCCCTTTGTGACTTGAGGGAAATATGACCATCATATAATGACATGAAAATGCTTTTCGGCTTTACCGCAATCTTTCCAGTTTCACTCTGGATCCTAACAAATAAAGAGGGAACCATTTATTTTATCATCCTCTCATGCCAGGGCATTTTAGAGGAGGATTGCCCAGTTTAGATGCATTGGAGTGAAAAACAAAAAAGTGCTGCAAGGTAAATGTGTCCTTTGTCCTGAAATATGTCTTTTCTTTTTTTTTTTTTTGCAATGACATCAATCTCATAACATGGTAAAAGTAAAGCATGTTACAAAGCACACACCACGTACAAAAACACAGAAAAAATATATTTTAGACTAGAAAGTGTTGTTACACAGACACAACAAAAGGTCGCATGATAGGTCCCATGATAACATTTGACACATTGATTTCAGACCTCAAACTACAACAATATACTGTATAATGAAGCAATAATTACCATTGAAAAGAAACTAAACAACATGTATAATTCTTTATTTAAGAAACATGTACAAACAGCCAAAATCACGCCTGCTATTGTGAAAAGGTCGTAATAACTTAACCACGTGTTAAAAATGTCTGTCTAAATAGCTGTAAATGTAATAAATGATGATATTTTTGTGATTACTTATTATCATTTTGAGCCCTGGCCTAAAGACAGCCCAGCCTGTCACCAGCACAAGTGATAGGTCACACACAAAAAAAAAATCTTACATTTGGGAATGAAACACTGTAGACTAGAAAGGTTTCTGGTGACAAGAATCTAGTGTTAATACATTCATAGAAGCTCCCTCAAACCACTTCTGAACAACTCTATCCAAATACAGCCACAATGGTGCACAATGTGCTGTGTTGTAATTGGCTACAGGAGAGAAACCATGCCACTGACATGCATTATGTTGTTGTCACAAATCTTTGATGTTATCTGGCTTATGTGGAGGTTTGATGGTTTAATAGGGTTACTTTCTCCACATTTATTGACATGACACAATTTAATAAGACACTGGTCCTGCAAATTACATTATGTCTCAGTTGCTAATGCACCAATGAGATGCAAATTAACTCCTGAGGACTGTAAATACCAGAGGTGATCCCATACTGTACCTCAAGAGCCAGAGGTGGAGATCTCTATCAGACATCAGGCTATAAACTACAGATTTTTTATTTTTTTTATCTTGAGACTAACCTCTGTTCCCTTCCTTCGATATTGGTTGTTCTCAATTTCCCCGGTACAACTACTCCCTAGGCCGAGAGACAAAACTATTCGGGTTGATAAATTACATTTGTCACTGTGATTCCTATGGCCAAAGACGGCACAAACGACTCTCTGTGAATTCAGACAGTCATGCCTAGTCTTTAACTCTGACTTGGATTTTGTAAACCCAGACAAACAATCTGCAATTTCACATCAAAGTAACTTTAGAACCACCATCGCCAGTTTAGTTTGTGCATGAATGCCCATAGGTAGCATTTGCCATCACACACACACTCTTTTTAGTCCAAGCTGAGCTGTCTTAGGAAATAGGAATCATTCACATCATCAGGTTATGGGGAGGGGAAAAATGAGGAAGGACAGGAGGGAGACGCCTAACAGTGGCTTACCCTCATCCACGTCGTCGTTGGACATGATGGCAACGCACTTCTCCCAGACCATGCGGATGTCAGCCCGATAGCGGTCACAAGCCCAGAGGAACATGGGCAGCAGGATGGACTGAGCAATGGAGCACCACAGCACACACAAGACCATCCAGTTGTAGGAGCGGTCAAATTTCAGACTAGCAAAGCTCACCACCTGGTCAGGGTCAGAAAAGGGTTTGGAAAAAAAAACTTAATCAGCTATCATTATACTAGATGGCGTGGTCTTGGCGAGTCTCATTAAAATCTGTTCAGCGATAGCAACATATTATCAGTGGTCTGGACATGGACTGGGTGGACAGGCCAGTAGACAGTATAACAAAGCCACCATTTATTTCGTCTGGAACACAGTTAATACACCGATTAATGCTCTAAGACAAGACTCATACGTTTACTGCAGAATTGCTTTCCAGGCTGTCGTGTTGCCAAAAGACTGAATTGAAGTGGATCGCGTTATTTTATTTTAACGGATCATGTTATCGTGGCAATGACTCTAATGCGACTGCTGTCATGTAGTGTAGTAGTTTGTAATTCAATACAGATGATGTAGAGAACAGGTGCGCGGAGGAGATAACTGCATGATTGGAGCAGTTGGGCATTCCCAGTGGTCAGCAGACACCACCATGGTTGCACTGGGGTTCCAGGTATAAATGGGCATATCAATAAAACAAAACTCCATTCAGACATCCAAACAATAATGTACTATGAGGCAGCGGTGACAGAATTAGACTCCACACTCAAATAAGCTGCTGTATGAATGGGTGTGAAACAAAATGACGGGTACTTCTTTTTTTTTTTAAAGCTTATGAGTGGTACAGTTCCTATCAGTGCACCACAGTGTGTTGCAAAACTAAATATAAAGCTCTTACCCTTAAATTAATAACAGGATCATTAGCAAATTACCAGTTTGAGCTTCACTATATGATTATTTGACGCGATCATGATGCAACTACTATTGTCACTATAAATATATAATGAGTGTTGGTGTTTTAGTAATTGCAATTTCTTAGATAAACAAATATATGGTGGCCATGGATTTTAAAGATGACATCTCACAACAGATTTCAGTTTCATATCAAAGGTAGCATAAGTAGTATATCAACTCACTGGCCATTTCTTTTATTTATTTATATATATATATATATATATATATATTTTTTTTTTTTATATATTGTACCTATAATGGTTTTTCCCAGCAGCAGCAATTACATTCTGTTCTATTCCTCAGTATTTCTCTGTGTAACACCATGCATTTGTATGTGTTTTACAGCTTTCCATGCATTTAAATAGCTCATTACATCAGGTTTTAAAGATGGCTGACAGACTGTGATGGCAGTAGAAATATGATCCTTCATCAGTACTAAACTACCCTCTCCGTGGTATGTGTGTTATGTACACACTTATAGAAACACAACAGGATGTTGTTGTAAAAGTAGCACACTGCTGTCTTTTCAAATCAACCTGCAGATTATGGAGCAACAAGAATGCAGTTTCACCTCTGATGCTGAGCTTACACGCTGAGCTCAGCATAGAGGCGTGGTGTTGTTAAACCTTACAAGTAAAAATATGACACACTCTAATTAAGCAGCACTCAATAACGGCAGAGGCATTATACAGAGAAATGGTGGCATTTCTACTATTCATGTTTCATTTTACGCTAATTCATAAAAAGCCTTTTGCAGAGTTCGGATTCTTTTTGAACAACAAAGGGCAGCTGTGGTGCCTAAAGACCTGTGAGCTCATCAGTGCTGAGTAATTGCTCTTACCAGCAAGGGTTTAATTATGGTGAGATCATTCAGTCTCTATACCTTTATTCACATTCCTTTTTGATGCAAACTCGGATGTGCCAACATCCCTGCAAAATCTCCACGAGGACCCTACGTGTTCCTTGTTGTAGGGCAAGAGCAAAATTTAGGCAAACCAGTATTTTGCAATGAGTAAAATAAGTCTTTTTTAAAAAAACATTAACATTGGTATCATAGAAACACTGAAGTGTCTGGTAGAAACATGCAAGTAGCAATTTATTTGTCAGCTTATTAAAGAGAGAATACTTGGGAATACTTGTTGCAGCTCAGCTCTTGGTGGGCAGATATTGGCAAATGGCAGGAAACAGGAAGCAAGACTTTAAGGTCTAAATTAAAATCACTTTAAAAGCCAAGACCTGCAAGGTGTTAGTGTCCTCATTTACATTTTTTCTTGGAATGATTCTAGCTTGAGGATTTTAAGAGAAAACTATTTCAGTGAAAGAACTGTGAGAATTACTTGATGTTTCTTGTGAATTTAATATTATAGTCTCCTGTACTGCGGTTTTCGTCATCACACACACAGAGAAACAGCAATGCTGTCGTGCAATGTTATTGTCACTCAATTGGCCACATTCCTTGTGATTGGTTCCCACAATATTAATTAATTAATATGTTTTGGTTTGGCTTGCCTCAGGTGTACAATGCTTAATTAAAAAAGGTTTGCCTAATGTAAAAACGACTACTAAGAGATGGCTTGAACACATGATAACAGGACTGATGAAATGTATTATATATTAACTGATGCTGAGGCACTTTGCTACATCTTCGCCCACATAAGAGTGATACCATATACAGTCAAACCTCATTTAGCCTCTATCCTTAATAGACACATGCAATTAAAGAGTTGAGACTGTGATCCACGTGAGCAGTGGGTACTTGATTTAACAAAAATTAAAACTGTCAAAGTACATTGTCCTTGTGTAAAAAGCTCTATCATGGTGACTTGCTTTTAAGATGACAGGATGGGTGGTTTGGGCTGCATCACACACAATAGGCCTTGAGCTTTCTACAGGCTGGAAAGAAAAACCCCCTTTAATTATTATCATTGCTATTATTAATGTTATTATTATTGTTATTGTAATAGACACAATTCAGTCAGCATCCGTAACCCATTCTGCAATAGACACACACAGACTGTATTTAAACACACACGCGCGCACACACACACACACACACACACACACACACACTAAGCCTGACCTACTTATAGCCCCAGATGAACAGAAACATTTAAGTTCCCGTAAATAATAAAACCGTATGGTATGTTTACAGGAGCAACACTTGATAAACTCCAGCCTCAAACGGTTCTTTTCACCATAATTGTTATTTTTTACCCCAACCAACCCTGGCCACTATAGAGTGATAGGAGTGCCACAAACAAGAATATATATTTAAAGAATAAGACAATCAATGTGGAAATATAAAGAGAAACCAATAAAAGAATAAATATATATAATGACAAATAAATAAAATATAAATTATCCCTTAATTTTTCCTTATTCTTTTTCCTTTTGCTATTCCCACATTGCTTTTGCTTTTCCCTTATAGAGCCAAGCTGTCAATCAAATGGCTTTGGGCGGGCCTTCATGCCCAGGCTGAGTAATCAATTCATGCACACATGAATAATACTTTGGCAGGTGCTTTTTGGCGGTGACAACAGGAAA
>JAVQJF010023590.1:0-58901 GCA_036023855.1 Gadopsis marmoratus | reverse complement strand
TTGCCACTGTCGCCTAGCGCTGCTCATGGTGGAATTGTTGGGTCTGTACATATAGAGTTGGTTTGGACTTGCTCTATATTAACAAGTGCTATGAGATAACTCTGTTATGATATAGCGCTGTATAAATAAAATTTGAATTGAACTGAATCATCGTGGAGCAACATTATTTCTGAATGGATGAATCACTGCAGTGCTGTTTGTATGGCTGTGTCATATTCAAAATACAGCCTTTACAGTTGTAAGGTGGCAGCGTCTACAGATAACAGTCAGTGCTGTTACTGTATGAAAGGCCAGAATTAAAACACAGAGCTGCATTGTAGTGTATGAATAAAGTACAAACAGCACTGACGCCAAGTCTAGTAATGACTCTGTCTGGAGAGTATGTTCTATTACTCTGACTATGTGTGTACATTGATTGTTGGGGAATTTTGTGCTTATGCAACTAATTGTACACAAACATGGCCAGGCTTTATTCCTCCCTGCTGTCTTGTGAAACCTTTGCAACTCCACTCGTGGTTTTAGCTTCAGTGGAAGTTCGGCTCAGGCTCCTCTGTGGGTTGAGAAAATTCTGCCACCCTCAGTTGTTTGAATCTCACTGGGCAGAAAGTCAAAAGGCGCAGCGGTCAATCTGTAAGCAAGGCAAATTTTCTGGGTTTCCTGAAAAGCTGACAGCAAGGATGCATTACTTCTGAGTTCTTCTGTAGCTTCTCTGCATAAAGAAGTCAACCAAATGGCAACATTTTAGTTCCCCCGGTGTCTGTGGGTCCTGAGGGAAACTGAGTCTGTGCTTACCCGGATGGGCGTGTACCACTTCCGACTCTGAGGCGCATTCTTGTTGTGAGCTTTCTTAGGTTTGGGCTCGAAGGGCTCGTACTCCTGCTCTGGCATTTTCACCACAGCGTTCTTTGGCTTCTCCAGCTTGGCCCCCTCCTCGGTCGAGCCCTTCCCTCCCCAACGCACCTGCAGACAGCAGTAGTAGTAGTGCATGAACATACTACAGTACTAGAGTAAAGTGGTCAAAGTACAGTATATAATTCCCATCAGTTTTTTGGACTGTAGTGTTTTTGCCATCTTGTCACCTCCATCCTCTTGATCCCTCCAATTCCCCTTCCTCCGTAATATGAGGCATCCACAGTGGGCCACTTCTTCTTGGGCAGGCCATCTTCGTCATCGGACTCCTAAAACACAAATAATTGCACAAAACAAATCTTACAAACTTTCTTAAGCCACAGATTCAGAGGCTGTTATCATGAACTTTTCTTTAAAGTGTATTAAAGGCGGTAAAGCACCAAATGGATGCCAACCGCCGTAAAACTAGACGAAGGAGAAAAAGAGATTATCCATTAGGAAATGGATAAAATGGAGGAATTATCCATTACTAGCCTTTATAACCTTTGATATGTGCATGTACTACTGATGATTATTTAAAGAAAAATGTGTATTAATGTGTTTTCACACCAATCTTTCCAATATTGTAGGTTATTTTTGCAATGGATTTTTCTGTATAAATACAGTCTCAAATCAATCAACTGTACTACATTTTTATTCTATTAATGGAAATGTCTGTAGTTCATTGTGACCTATAATAATAAGACATTGTTGCTTTTAAAAACTATACTATACATATGAGACACACATTGTCCATCAGACTTGGTGGGTAAACGTGTGTTTGTGTGTGTTTTGACTCACAGGCTCAGGAGGAGGTGGAGGAGGTGGTTCCTTGATCACCTGAGGAAGAATAAGAGAGATGACATTGTTTTTGCTTTTCAGAAACACATTAATCCTATCAGCCCTACACGTCTCAGAGGACTTCTTAAGGGGTTTTATGTGTAGAGTTTAGACAAACCCCATTGAAGCTCTGAATAATTGTGATTCAATTGTGTTACTTTTTAAAAATCACCCACTTCCTGACTGCAGCGTTAGGTTTCTTACCACAGTGCAGCAGAGAGGCCAGAACCACCACATGAAGAGCAGGGCCAGCAGGAGGAACAACACCAGCAGCGTGATCAGGAGAATGGTGCCATCAAACTGGAGAGTAGACACACAAAACACAAGTACATTACTACCCCATGCACAGTACTACTGTACCAAGTACACACTTCCTCCACCCACGTTTACCCAGCTGGGCAGACTTAAACTTCAAATGTATGGAAAACAAAGAGAAGATATTGTAAAGTAGAGACGATGCTGTGCGTCCAGTGATAACACTAGTAGCTCTAACGGTAGTGGAGTAGCGATATAAGTATAATCATACTTGTAGTTCTGTCACTGCAAATGTTCATATATTTGTTTTTCTCGATGACAGTGGTTCGTGTAAATTGTGTGATCCCACAATGAATCCATCAGTTGCATCAGTTAGCCAAACATGGTTCCCATTACAGGCCACAAATGAGGATCACATATGGGTAGACTTTCCCCTATCTATCTTGTGGCAAAGACGCTGGGGGGGGATTTATCTGAACTCGCCAGCGGGGTCCGTCGTCACCGGAGACAAATCACTATTCCTCAGAGGATTCAGCAAGTTTTCTGAAACTTTCAACAGCTGACATGCAGAATCTGTAAAGTAATGGTTTAGGAAACAATGCCAACAATTCCAACAGTGACCACATCTGCGTCGTGTCTCTTTTGCACATACAGTGTGTGTGTTTTCTCAAACTATATGGCCATATTTTGTGGACTAACTACAAAGGCTAAAACTGCCCATGGAGATGTGGGAGGGGTCGCAGGGGTTTGTGGCTTTTTTGTTTTTTTCATTCATGATTTATCCATAGTCTTTAGCTTGCATGTCATTTATTGTACCAGGCCTACCCATCTCAAGTTAACAACTTGTCATGCCTCTTTAAGCCGTGTGTGTGACTTCAGTCTATATGGTTTAGTTTAGTGGCGAGAAGCACTTAATTGCAATGGTATGTCCAACTGAGCTCTGTATATCATGAACCACAACACAGCATCTTGAATTTACAGTATTTTCATGGATATGATGTCACATGGACTGAGGGAGAACAGCTTCAAAGAGCATGTTTCTTTTCAGCTGGGCGGGAGTCTGCTGTGGCTCCGGTCCATATGTTTCTGTCATTTTGTTAAATTGTCTTAAATTGCATTTTGTTTAATCTTGGTTTTAAGGGAATTAAGCTCCACCCTGCTTAATGCTGATACAGTATACATTCACGCACCTGGGAGCTATGAGAGTAACTGAGTATGGCCATTGAGCAGCTCCAACTGAGGGGAAAATGTACTGACACACAGGATGCTTCTCGTTCACTTTAACAAGCAACATGTTTGTTGTACCGGCAGCCTCATGATCACAAACCTGCTTCTCTAACCTTTTGTCTCCTGCCACCCCGGGGGGGTTAAAGGGTCTTTTTTTGGGTGGATCGCTACTACAAACCCCGGCGGTTTGGCTCCCAAAATAAGTTGGAAAAGAACAAAACTGAAAAGGGAAGATGAAAGAGATAAGGGGGGTAAGGAAACGCGCAGAGAACAAAACAAAAGACCTCTAGGAAAAGAAGTGAGGTCGGGGAGGACAGGAGAAGAGTGGAAACCACATGCAAAGAAGAAATATTATAGTACAGAACAAACAAAATCTCAAGAGTAAATCTATAATTCTATTTTTGAAGTTGAGAACCTTCAAAATATTTGCTCCAATTTAAAGTATTCATCACCAGTTTGGAGGAAGTTGCACTCTACTCTGGTGCAGTTCCATTTTAATTCCATTTGACTGCATGGTTTCATTGCATTATTGCAGTTTAATGCATTTCCAAGAGGAACTGTAGATGAAAACAGCTTTAATCTGTTTCAGCCATCAGAGTTTTGATTTACACTGCAGTGCTCATGAATGTTAAATGCATGGACAGGTACTTACACACTCCGTGGTGGTGATGTGCACGTTGCTGCTGATGAAGGACAGACCGTCGTTCATGCTCACTTGGAGATAGATCACCCTGAAACAAAACAACACAAACACACAGGACACGTAAGCACCATATCTTCATGTTGGGATCTAACATTACGGTCCACAACAAGTATGTTTGGAGCAGTTTATTTAGACTGAAGCATTTTCTCCTTCAGCTCAGTTTGTTTGACCAGAATGATGTCATTTGAACTCGGGTTCACACCAAATGACGTCACCGAGCCGCATGCAAACTGTGAGGTGGCTTGTTAGAAGTGAGAATGTATGAACCAACAGGAAACAACCACAAGACACAAGGGAGACACAAGGCAGGTCACAAAGTGACCTCTTTATCGATGCTCACGTTCAGCTATTTCTTCTAAGCTTACAGAAACTGGAATCTGATTAGTTTGGACTCTTCGCGGCAACCCAAATCTCCAACCTGGCAGGAGAACACGCTACTAAAGGCTATGTCCGATAAATTAGCTATTTGGTGAGTCGAGTGACTTTTGTTTCCGAGCCCTGCTTGTAATTGAGCAACATGAACGCAAATGAGCCAAATGAGGAGAGAAACAAACAAAGTGTAGCTGTGATTGTGTGACCCACTGAGGCCAAGGTGGGTCAACAAACTTTACTGAAGTGGAAATGGAAAAAAAAAAGAAAGAAAACCTGCTTGTTGAGATTTAGTTTTTATGGTTCTGGGCAAGTTGTGTAATTTTCCAAGACATGACACCAATTCTAACTGCACAGGAATCTCTGCTCCCTGCCGGTCTGTGATCTCGGAGCTAACTTACTTACTTGGAGCTACAAAACAACTTCCTTCATGAAATGTAAAGTGCAGCAAATTAAAACTTCATACCTCCCTTCACTCTTTGTCAAAACATGCTTCTGCACACATCCTCCTGTCCAAATCTCATCCATGCCAAAACTCCTCTCAGGACGTCCTAGCCTCCTAAGATTTTTGGAACTGCACAAGTCTTTCTTGATGGTCTGAATCCCTTCCTCCTCCGAGCGGGGAAAAACAATTCTGGGAATTTCACGTGACCTCCAGTGGCCTCTTTGGAGCCTGTTCACGTTCAGATCTTCAAAACATGTGGATGAAAGGCATGCCTTTTAACCCCCCCACCCCCACCAGTTCTTATTTGGTAGAGGACCAGGTGGATGTGAATGAGGACTGGCAGATGGAAAGCAGACCGTTTGACCGATAAACCTGTCTTTACTCTGACGCAGAGCGATGCCTGTCTGGTTCTTGAAAAAAGGAGGGTGGAGTGAGAGAAGAGCTGGTTAGAGGGTGAAGTTCATGATCAACAGCATATGTTCCTTGCTGACAACAAACAGATGGGCACCGAGTGTGACAAACAACTCTCAGATTTAAGTTGGGCAACTACAAATCACGTGCTAATATTACACAACTACAAACTGAGTTTGGAAAAAATGGCATAAATAACATAGTAGTGAAATAGCATTGGAAAGCAATTCATACGGAATTTTAGGTTCTGCAGTATTATTTGAAAACCACACTGGACCTAAATATTGTTGTAGACAGGTTGATCTGCTCATGGCTGCAGTTTAAAGCATGAGGCTGGCATTACTCTTTTTTTTTTTTTTTCTTGTCAACAAATTCCATGGAAACACCAATACCAACGATGTGTTAGGCTACTCTGTCTCCCAAAACTGTGTCTGTGGCACTCGGCGCAGATAAACTTTGTTCCTACTGTAGACAGGATTATTTTAACAAATCGTTTTATTTGTAGTGATTTCCTAAAACAGCTGGGCACTGTCATTTTTGGTTACTCAAACAGGAGTAAATATAGCATTTGTTGGGGACTATTTTCAGTGGTGGATTTATACAGATTTGTTTCTTTAGTGAGTATTTATGGCAGGTGAATGTGGGATTGAGTAAAAGAAAACCTACAGTGCCCATGTTTATCGTGATGAAGGAATCTGTCTCATTAGGTTTTGGACAACAATGGAGCCCTATGAAAATAATCTATTTCAGGCTTTGGTGATAATAAAACTATAAAATATTAAATTATTGCCAGCCTTTGTTCACCTCTGCCTTGGACCCCCCCCCCCACTCAGCTCTGCAGCTCCCTGGTTTCTGATCTTGGACCTGCTCGGCTCGGCTTCCCATTCTCTGGACTCTGTGCTTTCCCCCTGCTCAGTGCAACCAGCCGACAGCCCAGCCCCCACGCAAGCTCACTTCACATCCATTTCACCCAGCTATTAACCCCACGTGCGAGACACAAGGTTCACTAGCCTGACCATAACAAGCCATGAACTGAAATCTACAATATAGCAGCTCATGAAAGAAAGAGGCCATGGAAGTTGATTAGTTTGATTTTTATTCACTATTAAAAGAAAAATTGTAAGAGGAGATAGAAAGAGCCAGAGAAAACTTACCAGTGTGAATGTGAGGATGTGGTGGGAACAAAGTAGTGGTTGAGGAAATGTTTTGTAGAGCACTGTGTCTGACAGCTGTTAGGCAAGGAAATTAAAATAGACATGGCAGGCGGTTCAAGAATACACACACTCGAATGGGACATAACAGACACTACACTAGAGTTTGTCTGCCACTCATCAGGTGGTGTGGGTGGTGTCTTAAAAGAGAAATCTACATCAAAACACTTAGTGTAACATAGCCTGTATTCCTATTTACTTTTCTTCTTCTTTGTATAACAGGCCAAACACAGACGGCATGATGTCATGTCCTGATATTTCCATCTGGAAATATTTAGGCGCTCTATCAGAATATAGACCAGAATGCAATGCAGCAACGATAAAAGGTGGGCTTTGAGTAAAGTGACTACAAAATGATCAAACTGGCTACCAAAGGTAAATCATTTTCATGATATGAACCGTTACTCTTCAATCTGATTAGTCTGGGTATTAATGGAGCAGTTTAAACACTCTCTGAAGCTTTTTACCTCCCTGCTGAGACTCAAGCTGCATACAAACACATGGCCACACACTTGAAAGACCAGACGAGCTGCTACACGGCTTTGATCAGCCAAAACTGGACAAGGAGACTGTTGTAAGCGAGTGGAAGACTGACAGGAGATGGGAGGGAGTTCTCTGTGCGACAGAGACAAATGAAAGGCCGATACAGAGAGAAAAGTGAACAAGCAGGGGAGGTGAGGGGGCTGGACAACAACCAGCAACGCAAAACTGTTGGTGAAAAGAGCCACCGTGGCAACCAACGTGAGAGCAGAGGAGGGGATATAAGATAAATGTGGGGTTGGCGTGTCGGTAGTTTAAGTGTTTGGGGTGATGGGATAGAATGTTTAAGAGAACTAAGGCAAGAACAGGAAAAATATACAAAGGCAAACCTGGACTGGCTTAATGAGAGTTTTAATGGTGGCAAAGGTACACTCACTTTTATGACCCGTCTGCCAAGGTATCGATTAGAGCTTCCGAGTTCGAGTCATCAGTCCAGGTTGTTTAAATCTTTCCCCACTGCAGTTGAAATCTAATCCTCTCTCTTTCCACACCACCTCCAGTGCAAACATTAACTGTAAACTGGATTCCCAACTTCTACGGGAGAATAAAATGAAGGAATTTGTATCGTAATTACAGAGTTACGTTATCATCAACACATTGTGTGGAAACACTGGCTGACAGTCCTCCTCTCTTTGTCTCTCCGTGCACTTTAAAGTCTTTATCCACCATCCGCTGAACCTTCTCTACTGCGACCTGTTAGTGCACTTTTCTCCCCATAAAGACTTGGGTCAGAGAGGTTTGTGGATTGTTGATGTTGGAACATGGTTGGACTCTAAAAAGAGAATATGGCCAGCTGATACAGAGCGACTTTGGCCGCGGCTAGTGTTACACCACAAAATGGTGTAGCTGTCATGTGGTCAATGTTTGAGTAAAGCAACCTCAGTTGTCTTAGTTTTCACATCATGCCGCCTCCCTCTTTTCCTTCAGTGAAGCGATTGAAACACGCAAATCCCAGCACCCCTAGCACCTCATTTTTGCCTCCAAAGCGGTACGATAAAAAGAAAAATAATAATAATAATAATCCTAACAAAAACAATAGGGTCTTTGCAGGTTCCCTGCTCGGGCCCTAATAATCGGATCTTCTCCCACTTATCGCAGTCTGAAGCAGCAAAATGGCAAATTGTCAAACAAAGAAGCCCTGTATTGAGTTTTGGTCAGAACAGAAGTGATTATACAGTCCCACTTAAGTGTCGCCAGTAAAGATCCTGACTTGAGTCTTACCTGGAATCCGGCTCTTAAATGCTCAAGGATTCTCCAAAATCATGCAAAGTACAGGTGCCAAAATGACACGAAAGGTACGTAGGCACAGAGACTGTTTACTCATATATAGTACATTAGGACATTGTCTTGAAGACTTTAAAGCTGCTTTATTTAATTTTTAGTCACTTAAGGGCAAAACAACAAGCCTTAGGCTTAGCTGTTAACTGCTCCACTATGTTCATCAGCTAGCTGCTAACTGTGTCTACCATTTGGTGCTGGGCAGGTAGCACACAGTGCATCTCCTTTTTTGCAGAAATGACACTGATGTGAACAGTGAGACTGATCCAAAATGAAGTAAATATAAAAATATTTATTATTGCAGCTTTAAAAGCACATTTATGCTGAACTGCTGGTGCGCGTTTGCTCCACAAAGACTGAATTAATGAACAAAAAGCAAAACAGACCGTCACATTTCTTTAGATTTGTACATTTCTAGTCTTGACTTACTGGTGACTATGTAGGTCAAAAACCAATTGTCTCTAGTTGTTTTCACTGCTCTGTTCTAATTCAGGACAGCAGTGGGACCAAATGCATGAAGGGTTTACCACTGCATGTGCTGGCACGGCGCCCTCTTATATTCTGCAAAGCTGTACTGGGCCCTAAAATAAAAAGAGGAATGCGGCCACAGATAGGGATCATAAAAAAAGCTAATGCATGGCAGGCTTCTTATGGTCTGTACCTATACTCACGTGAACGCATTCATGTGTGTTTCTCTGCGTTTGAGGCAAAAAAGGTGAAAGTGTGAAATATAAGCGCGTCCCCTTGAGAGAGCAGCACCCGATAAGACATAAAAAAGAGACACTTACTTCCCAACTTCATCAATGACAGGAGCTGGACACAGCAAGACTGTGTCTTTTACACTGGCCGGCTTTTCATCTAGGAGGCAACAACAATATTTTGATAAATGCACATTTCTCCAGTAGAGGAGCAGAGTCCTCAGTCTGAACTATTTAGCTGTGCATTTCTGCTTCTTCCATTGGCACATGAAGGCATAGAAGAAATACTATACAGATGTTAATTCGATTCAATTCAATTTTATTTATATAGTGCTATATCATAACAGTTATCTCATAGCACTTGTTAATATAGAGCAAGTCCAGACCAACTCTATATGTCCATATTACTGGATGTTACTTCCCTGCCCTAAAATTAGATGTATGATGAGATTTCTTCTTGTGAGGATAAACTTTTTAGTATTCACATTGAAAACATACTTTGCATTTAGGAAACAGTCTGTGGTTATTTTGTACAACTCTTTCCAAGGGGGGGGGGGGGTACACCTGTTCATACACTGACAAAACCACTGAAAATGACCCAAACAGAGACTGATGTGAACCTTGTTACAGACTCATTGGGTTTACACTAACGGACAATAATTAACAAAGTGTAGGTGTACTCACTGACTGTAACGGTGTCATTGATTTTGAAGCTGCAGAGCACCTGGTTGATGTTCCTGGCGTGTTGAAAACCGTTTCCTCTCACCACCACTTGGAAAGACACTGGTTACACAACATACATTGACATATTTTACATTTTCGACTCTCTTTGCCAAGCAAAATGACATTTTATACTGTATGTATTGTACACGAGGCTCATTTCCATGTTACATTTCACACTCAGCAGGATACAAGCTCTGAATGGCTTCCTCCATTAATTCAGCTTATTTGTACTGTGTCACCAAAATAAAACTGTACCAACACATTTGGGCCTCAGTCCTCAAATCAAAGTACTGTTATGAATGCGAATATAGTATTTGGGTATCTTATCTATGTATATGTTTGTATTTATGTGCATATATCTTTCATTTCCCATTTTTCTAATATATATATATATATATTCCATTTGTCATCCAAGTTACTGTCACAGTTATGAAATTAAACACATTAGTTTTGGCCCAAATCAAAGGTTGTCAAAATGTTGTCCACTGAACAGGCAAACTAGTCATGTGACTTGAATTTCTGAGCCCTAATTTGCTGGGAATTAGTCAGAGGGATTCTGAATAAACAAAATACCAAAGTACAACAAATTCAGCTTTCCCGCTAAGTATCTGAGCCAGTCAGCGTCTGATTACGTTGTAATTTTGAACATTAACTTAAATTGTTGTAATGGTGCCTGTAACACAGTGAAAATTACTCAGCTATAAATGTATGAAGATGAGACTGAACTATCTTGTGGTGAGAGATTTTATATATTTTATGTTTTTAGCCTATTTTGATTGTTTTTTGATTTCACATATGCACATTGTGTTTTATTTATTTATTTATGTTTATCTCTGTCCTGTCATGTATCATTCCATTTTTCCTGAAGCACATTGAGCATGTCGTATGAAATGTGCTAAATAAACAAACTTGACTTGACTACTACTCAGTTTCAAGTGAAATATTTTCCCTCTTCAAGGGTGAAAGTAACTCACTGCTTAATAAAAGACAAAAGCAGATGTGAGAAGCAGTTAAAGTCCCTCTGCTCTTGCCAAACGTGTTTAATCAACCCCCGCTTTTATCTGATCATTTGTGCCTTTTTAATGTTGCTTTAACTGTCATAATCTTTCTCTTGGACAGGACACTAAAAGGATGTTGTCTTCTTTACATGTCAGCTGCAGCCAGCCTCACCTCTGCCACTCACTAACAGTCAATCCTTCTTTAATGAGACTCTATAATATTATTCCCACTATAATACTGCAATACCCTGTCCCAGTAGATTTCCTGTATGTGACCTGGAAGCCCATATATGGTCGTTTTTCAGTCTGATATTACTGAGATGAGAGAAGGGGAGACGGGGCACACACTAATGAAATTAACACAGCTGAAGTAATGATGGGAGGTTGGCATGGCTCAGGAGAGACCAACTTCGGTTTGTGTGTGTGTATGTGTGTGTGTGATTGTGTGTTTTTAGCTCCCCACCTCCTGCACACACACTGGAGGGATCAGCTGCCAAAATCTCAATGCAGGATTTCTTGATGATCTGCATGGGAGGAGAAAAGACAGCGATAGTTTTTTCTACAATTCCACGGTTTGTACTTTTGTAAAGTCAGTCTTGACGCCCACGGGAGTAATAAAAGATGGCACTAACCCAGGACAGGTTTAAGATTAATACATGATTGTTGACGTCTGCATGGCCTGTTTGTGAGCCTCAGCTATACGGGAATGCTTCCCTGCACAAAGAAGAGTTGATTTACCGAATTAATGACTCCCCGGAGGGCGTGGAAGCCGCCCAACACAGGAAACACATGCTCGATGGTGTCTGCAATGGTGGCCAGCTATAGGGGGAGAGAGGTAGAGACAGAGGTGTGGATGGTTATTAAGTAACTACATTAAATTCACAAAACGATTCACTTTACTGAATAAGTACATTGTGGAAATGTTAATGTTTTTTCTGCAACGGTGGTTAGGGAGGGAGACCCCTCCGCCATTCAGGGGTGGATGACACCGAGTGGCTGAAATATGATATTTCATAATAACGTACTCGTGTGACACGATTTCAGACATTGTAGACAGGAAGATCTGTACAACGAGAATAACTGTGTGCACACACACACACGCACACGTCACTGTAAAACCAGGGAATCCCGCTCACACATCATCCACAGTCAGGCAATGTGTCCATTTGCAATCAATCAAACGGAGCTTGAACTGAGCTCGAGGGAGACCATGTCTGACCAGCCCCTCATGACAGAGCAAACCCCTTATGTCTCAAATATCTTTCACATTAAATACAGGAACCTGAATCCTCCTCCTCTTCATCGCCATGTATTATTCAAGTTACAGACATTTCTCCAGTCCAGCCTGGTCTGTCCTTAGAAGCAGCTCGGGGTTACAAATCACTTGGATTAGCATTAAGGAAAGTTTAAATTATGGGTTAGCCGAATTGCACAAGGGCAACACGGTGGTGATAGCATTTTGGATGTTTCCACAACTCTGGATTCCTGAGCACATGTGGTATACAGTACATACATGGGGAAATGTAACTGGCCTTTAGATTTTGAAGATAATTGCATGTACGGCCAAACGCAGCATACATTTATTGCATTAGCATGGGTGTTACCTGTGTCTCATTGAAGTCTTTGACGCCGACACAGTACACAATAGCGCCAAGAGACCTGGCTCTCTCTGCCTGTGGGGAAAAAAGAGGGAATGAATCTATTACTTCCAGAAAAGTCACACTCAAACAATGACAGTATTTCTGCCTCTAGGCGAGCCCTGTTACAGGAGCTGTAACTGCAGAAGCTACCTCTTGCTGTGCAGTGATCAGCTGATGCTCCTGCAGCTCTCCGTCCGTTAGTGCAATAATAACGCTGGCCGGACCTGGAAGAAACATACAGACACGCTGTTTAACCTCAACATAATGCATAACTTAGCCAGAAGGTCGTTTTCATGCAAATGAGTTATTTGATGCTTACCAAAGTTCTCCTGGTGTATCTGCTCGTTTGCCTTCAAATGAGAAGACATTTTCACGGTCAGATTGTCGGGAAATACCAAAGGTTTCACATTTAAACCGGTAGTTCAATTAACTTTGATTTGCGCTTTGCTAAAAAAGATAAAGTCTGATTCTCTGTGTCAAAAGGCTTACCCTGTGCAACCCAAGGTGCATGAATGTGTCGCCACCAGGAGTCTCTCTTTTAAGAGCGTTCAGCCCCTTTTTGATTTCCACTCTGCAAAGAAGAGAGAGAGCTGACTTGGTTAGGACGAGGAGGATTTGTCTTCTCTGCCATTGTGGAAACGAATCCATCTCCCTGTTTTTTTTCTCGTATTTTCTTCCCTCTTGCCCCATTTTATTCACTGGAGCACTAATGCAAACTGCTGTGATGGTGGTTAACAGTGGGTTTCAACTCTCACACATAAACCTCTCTCACGCAAAATAACACTGAGTTTTATGCAACATGGCGACACGGGCCAATTCTCAGCTGTCAGTTCAGAAAGCATCTGCTTTCACTCTGGTGTAATACTTTGAGTTTACTTTACGGCTGATTGTTTCTCTTGAGTAAGAGCATTCCATGCTAGAATAACATTTGATTATAACACAAAATCAGCTTAGGCTTAGTCAGTTGTACCTAGTGTATTGCATTAAAGGTTATGTTAATTGAATTACCTGTTTTCCGTCAGTTTCATGATGGTGGATGCTCTGGAGGAGAATGTTATGAAGGACATCCTCAGCATGGGACTGGAACAGAAAAACACAAGATTCATCATCACAACTGTCAGTCAGCAGCACACACAGTTTCATATGAAGCACGTGCAGAACTAAAATCCCCACATTTGGACCAGTTACTGATGATACATGCCAAAGACTTATGGGAGCTGCCAAAGACAAAATTCCACAGCATTTGGCAGCTGCTTGGTGATTTCCCACCTTGCACAAGACTTAGTAATAGAAACATTTCCACATCATCTGAGATTAATCAGAAACATTGTGTCAATACTTAGTTAAGGCAATTCTTCGAAAGCAACATATTGTTTTCCCCAGAAACAATAAATAACTGGCAGTAACCCATCATGTGCTCTACTACTTCACCATTTGAGAATTCAAATGAACAAACAATGAATATCTCATTGTAGACTTCCTTTGAGGTCACTCCAACAGATGGCAGCCCAACACACTAAAATAACAAAATGACACCATGACATTGACTATGGCGTCTCCCACTCTGGGATCCATAATCCAATAGATTATTGAATTCCTGCTCAAACAATTAGCCAATGACAGTTGTACACCTGTTATAGATTGATTATGTTGTTTGCCTCATGTCTTTGTCCGTTTTGACTCTGATGAAGACACAGTAGTTTTGAAATGTTAGTCTGTTTGCGCAGTCAAATCAATCGGTGTTCTCCAGTCTCTGTTTTTCCATTGGAGGTTTGCTGTCCTCAAACTGAGAAGCACCTGATTCAGCTTTATATTGCTTGGAGATGCGCCGAGATCCCTGTTTTGACACAAATCATGGATTTGCGCGCAGGATTTGAACCCTCTGTGCGTGACAGTGACTTACATGTTGGTATTCAAACTACGTCACTGAACCCTCAGATGTGGAACACTTTGTTACTTCTGTTTATTGGTGAAAAATTATATTTAGAAAGGCATTACATGCATGTAAACATGCACAGCGATCTGAAGTAAAAAAACGTGTTGTATTGTTTGCGAGAGAAAGTTTGAAACGGTCTCATGTTTGTTTAAAACAGAAACTTTGAGGAGGGTCGGCTCTTTGCTGTGGCTGAACCACAAAGTTCCTGGTGCCGATGTGGCCTTCAAGGAGTATGGACAAAAGAAAACCACCCATGAGCAGAAGGCCATTTGCATTCTTACTGTTCTAGAGCTGCATTGTATTAAAATATAGTTCATGTTTTAGCCACGAGAGGATGTAAATACTACAGTCATATCTACAGTAGGTTTTTTATTTTGAACTGTGGGACACTTGTGCAGCAACAACTTACAGTGTACAGAATCATGGGCACATACTAGCAGATGTTCCATTAAAACCTGCAGTTTGAGTATATTTTGATGTTCATTTCAAAACATTGGTTTGCATGTTTTTATGACATGTAACCTTAATTCTTTGTTATCTAGGTTTGCATCGTCCAACCTGGACACTTGGAGTCTGCATGCTTAATTTGTAATTTAGGGACAGTCATGCTGCTGGGAAAATTTGATTTGAGTACTGCAAGACTTAAAAAAGAAAAAAGGTCTTTACATTAGTTTTTATCATTTCAACCTGTACACTATTTCTATAATGCCTATATGGGCCTATTTCACTTACAGCATTGCCCTACATTTTCATTTAGTACCTCACAATTGTGAAACCAGTGACGTAACTGAACTTTATTGAACCGGATACAATACATGATTGTTTAAAAGAGGAACTCAATTTAGCTTTTTATCGTTCACTCGTAAACTGTCGGATTAGAGTAGCATTTGGAGAAAAAGATCTGTGTTAAGACACTTAAATCTGCAGTGATACGGTAGTTTTTGTAGCCTTGTCCATTGAAAGCATATGTCGCTCTTTTCCCTCCTCCGAGTCTAAACCCAGGCTGCTCAGACACAGAGACCAGACATCATCTCAGCTACTGCAGAGACAGCATGAATCTGGATGCTGAGTGAATTAGCACATGGCCAGTTGTAGCTGTAGGGACAGATTTTATTTTACTCTACCAGGGTGACTGTAAAGTGTGTGTTTCTCTTTAGTGATCTACATCTCGGGCTCCAGGAAGTCATGTACAGAGGCAACCAGGCTGTTTAGTGTAGAAAGACTTACAGTCCAGTTGTGAAACCTTTCAAATGTTACAGTATACATTGCACCTAATGCAGGGTTGCCAACTTTGGCTACCTGGCTGGAGTGAGATTCAAAGTGTGTGTTTCACGCCAGAAGCGACCCAATGTAGCTCCTCTTTTTTCCTACGTGTTTGATGGGTTACTTGTGTTCATCAAGTGTCTCTTACCTTTTGAATTTCTCCGCTAAATTCTCCACAAAGTAGTAGATTTCATCCCAGTGATTCTTCACACTGCCAGACCTAAGACAAGGAAAAGAGAAAGAAAAGAATCTTCAGTGTGCTTACAGATACACCAACATCCCTTAAACTAATTTTGAGTTGTGGACAACAGTTATTAATACACATACAGTAATTGAAAAGTTTACTTCAAAGTACATAAGAACAGGAGAAAGCAAGAAACGTCATTGCTTTTCATGATATCGTTAGAATAAAAGCAGCACAGGTGGCCTTAATTCCTTCAGTTACAAATGATTTGTTCATCAAGAAACAGAGAGTCTTAAGTTATCTATCAGAAACACACTAACCTCCATGTGGTAGAGCAGTCAACCAAGGAAAAAAACTAAACGACGGTTAAAAGCATTAGCTCCACAACATGAAGAGCAAGCTGTATGTGTCTGTCACAATTATTTGTAACAAAAAGTATAGTTTTTTTGGTATTGAGCAGATAGGTAGCGTCTACGTTCTTTATCTGTATAAAACAAACAAACAAAAAAAGCGGAAGAATTTTAAACCTAAATTTCATAGCGAACATTGACCATTGCGTTTATATTTCACCAACAAAACTGGTGGAACAACTTAAATCATTAGGGACCAGTAAGTGTAGCCTACTGTTGAGGTGAAAGAGGCTCGGCCTGGTGTGTAATTTAGCACCCTCCTGTATCTTGAATGAGCCCCTGAAGGCTGAGGAAATAGGTCCTGGTCTCCCCTGAGGAACGGCCATAAAAGTGGACTATTATAAAAATATTTTTTAAAAGCTCCCTAGGGAGCAACCTTCATTTCCTCTGGGCAAACTGTGTGTGTGTTTGTGGCAATTTTATTAAGTGTGAGCATTAAGGGTGTGAGGGCTTCTGGTATGATGTGACCAGTCAGCAGGTCAGCCGTTAGCTATTGAGCCAGAGAGATGACACATGGGAAATGAGCTAATTGACTGTGGTAAAACCAGAGTGCTGTTGTAGAGGATGAAGCTTACTTAGAATAAAGTGCAAGGCTGACTGAGCGTCATTGTAGGTGCTGATTAACCGACGTAGCGGCATTAGACACACTGGAGCTGGCCAACATCGACATTGATGCTATTTCTCTGTATGGGGCAGAAGGTCAACATCATTTTTTTTATCCACAGCGATTAGTTGGAATTACTTATTGGACAGTTTCCATTTACATGCAATCCACTGAGAGGTTTCTGTAGGGTCCAAACTATTTTTTTTTGGGTGTTATACCTTCATTGCTGACTGCAAGAAAGCACTTTAATGGGCATCATTAAATAGTAAATCATTTTAAAAGTTAACATTTCATGTATTTGGTTCAAATGATCAACAATAGATCTTGGAATTGTCAGTTTGAAATAGGCGTGTAAGGGAGTTCATGGGAACAGGCACCAACTGTTATGCAAGCTTACCTTATAGTTCCCAGCACACCTAAAAAAGTCTGTTTAAGAATCACATCTAGTCATAATAAACAGAATGGACTATTTCTTGCCTTTGGACATTTGTTCAGTAAATCAGATTACTATCAAGAAAGTTTATTTTCTGTAGAATGTGTTTTGATTCTTTGGATATTTGAAGAAACAGGAACCAGCGGAGCAAGTTGCTTTGGAAAAAAACACCAGCTACTTGGCCAATAACCTGAAATGGATATGAATTGTGACTAATGTTATTTGGCTGCAATTGAGTGTCTCTGAGGTTAAACCCTATGGTGTTTTTGTGTTATTGCTTGGCAGTGGAAGGGTAATTATTTGACCAAGCTGGGGGTAGATATACCCAGGGAATACCAGGGACTTTCCCATCATGCCTCAGTCATTTAAGGCTCCTTATCCTGCCAAGCAAGACTTGTATTCTTCTAATCCTAATTTTTTCCACATTTAAAGAGGCAACAAGAAAGCGTTGTATCGTTATGATACGTTATATAATATCTCTGATAGAGTTGTTGATCAGCAATTGCTTTTTCCGATGCAGCTGCAAGCATCTCAAGCAGAATCAGCACGAGCCGCGGTCATAGCCGAAGTGAGAGTCAGCTCATACTCAAACTTCATCAACTTAACATCCAAAGAAAACAAACAGATTGATTGCTCAGAAGAAGGCGAGCTGCTAAAAAAGGAAAGCGAGTAAAAACACCAAGACTCTCGCAGAGTGCAGCGTTGCACTGCTGCCAAAGCTAGAGGTTCAGATTTGGGTTCCCTTTGGCCACCCATGCTGGTGATTTCTAGACCTTTACTCCAAATACAATAAAAGCATCCACAATAACATGCACATGCTAGGTAAGCTTCAATGTTTCCCTCGTCTTGTCTGAACAGATGCAAATGCAAATTAGCTAAACATCCCACATAAGCATTTTCTCAGTATTGCTGTTGATCTGAAGACATGACTTGTTCCCCCCACATCAAGCATCAAGGCTTTTACATTCCTGTGAGGCTGACTAAGCAAAAAAAAAAAATAGAAAAAAAAGAGAGAGGACAAGACCTTACAAGCTAAAACAAAAATCCTCCCAAAATACAAAAAGCTTGAGGTGGAGGAGGAGAGGTGTTTAGCTTGGATGTTCAACAAAATGTGCAGCACGAACAGAAATAATCACACAAGGTCACACAAGGCCTGTGCGCACACACACACACACAGACGCCTCTGAACTGAATGAATGGCAGCAGCCAATTCGTTTTGTGAATTGTTCCATTACAGCAACAGAGAAGGAGGAGGGAGGAGGGAAGGAAGGAGGCAGGGGAGAATATAAATCCTGGTAAAACCTTCCTGCAGCTAATTCTCATGTTAGAGGTGAGGGGATAATTTTTTGACTATTTATTTAACATCAGGGTGAATCTGAGTTCTCCCACCTTTGGTTTTCAGCTGCTTATCTTTATATCTGTACCACAATGGCTCTTGTTTGCCTTGGAGCAGTTCAGTTGTCTGAGGTGGCTGCAGTCGTGGGACCGAGGCCTAGCTTGCAGTTTCACTCACCTGTCCAAACAGCGTTGGGAAAGGAAGTGGGCCATTTCATTCTATGACTCCTGATGAAAACATTTTATGCGGTGCCCTTTCCCCCCTCAACCCTTAGATCTGATTTGAATGGTCTGAGTTCAGCGGTTTGGGGTTTTAGACGCAGAAAATAAATAGTTTTGAGAGGTGAGGGGCGTTAAAATCTGCCGACAAAGTCATCAAGCCCAACAGCAGTGTAAAGGTATGTCACAGCAAATCGTCTAAGGCGAGCGACAGTGTTTCCTCGACTGGCCAGAATCTCTGCGCAAGATCAAGAGCATGTGTTTGGCCTTATGCCATCTGAGGGCTGAGAGGAAAAACAAACACAAGAAAAGAAAAGCAAGGAAGGAGCACGGGGAAGATGAAGAGCCTTATCAGTGAGATTACAGTAAATTCAGCTGACCGGGAGCGAGATAATGTGAAAAACTTGTTGACTCTACAGCAAATTTGTCTGCAAGAGGAAACATGCAGGGCATTCGATGAAAACATCAAGTGTGAGGCCACGTTTCTCTCTGACCTGCTTCAGCCAACGCATCTGGCAAACAGCCCGAAAGCACCAACACCTCCAGACAACCAAAGCACGGAGCAAACACTTTGACTTTATTTATTTTTACATTGATCAGCGTCACTGCTAGTGCTAGTTTTCAGCCGTTCACCAGATTTTCTATCAATTTGATTTCTCCATTAAAAACCACCATGTGGGCCATTTAAAACCGAAGCAAATATCAGGCAGACTAAACATGAACGCGAGCGAGCAAAGGATGAAATGCCAAGAAAAGAAAACCTGAAGGGGGCAAGAGTAGAGACGAGGTGGTGCAGAGAACAGGAAGAATACAGTGGAGGTAATTAAAGCAGGCCCTTACAACATAACTATGTATAATGTGAAAGCAATATGACAAACAGAGCATGCAGTGAGTAGGCGTAATGGCAGCTCTGGTTGCATTTGAAGTAGATAATTCCAAAGGAATCTTTCCTCCTTGGGATGATAATATCCCCTTTTATCTTCAATCTGCTTAATCTGTCCTTAGCATTTTTCTGAGTTATGGAGGCCTAAGCGGGGGAGATGCTGCGTCATGAAGGAGCTCGTATATTAAGGGGGAATATTTTCATGGAATCTGACAAGATTCTTTCAGCTGTTGTACATATTATAGATTGGGCTTTTCTATTTCATCAGCTAGAAGAGGTCAGGTATATTCAAGGACTATAAAACCAAGGGCCGTAAAATAAACAAGGAATAAACAGTTGACGAAATCACTGTAGCGTGTGCAGTATGTCCTGCGTCCTGCTCTTTATAGAAAACAACAAAGCTAACAGATGCTTACATTTAATATGTCAAATAATGGGGTACACATGTGCCCTAAGGGCTTTAAGGCGCTGGCCATAAATCAGTGTCTCAGCTCCTTGTTCATACTGACTGATGTGTTCCCATTTGATACAGTTACTGTATAAATACAGTGCAGAGCAACATAGATAGATCTATGTGAACATTATTTACCAATTTTGGCATTGTCTGTGTGCATTTATCTTCACCCAGATAGTGAGATGGCCAACTAAATTCAAACAATCGCTATGTGGTAGAAATTGTTTCATTCATGAGATATTAAGGCTTAACATGGTGTATAGTTGGGTTTGCTTAATTGCCAGACTTGAGCTGTGATGTGGCCGCTGGCTCAATCAACTTCAACTCCACCCAGGTGTTGTATTGAAATGTGAGATGTTTTGTACTTTTGTTTGATACCCAAAATTACTTTTTAAATGTCTAGCCAGCCTATTGCCCAAATTAGCATCTTGATGGCTCTTGTACTCGACACCTTGACCTTGCCATCCCTAGACCCTCGCTGCTAGCATGGGTTAAAATCAGTGGAGACCAAAGACTGGCTGGAATAGACAGCAGCAAAGTCTGCAAACTATAGTTAGCTGTGATGTAAGCAAGTGATTTGCAGCGGCCCTTTAAAAACCTGCCACATTAGAGCTGCTTTGGTCAATGTTTTTATATAAAAAATGGGTCAGACGGCTTTGTGACTGGAAGTAATCGCCCAACCGCAGTTCGCCTCAGCTCTACGGAGCGTTTTGGTGTCTTTCAGCTCACTGTTTTGGTTTCATGGCCCATAGCTTTGCAGTTTGGTGGAGTTTTGTTTACAGCAGCATGCAGTTGCTTTTAGCTAAAAAGCTTGAAATAACCTCACTGTAAGCTACCTGTCCAGCACCAAAAGGCAAACGGACAAACTTAGCAATTAGCTGGTGAAATTAATGCATTAGAAACTAAAGAGCCTAATATAATTATTAGCAGTTGTTGTAAACCTAAACTTCCATGCTTCCAAGGAATGCTCAGCAAGCACTTCGCTCCCAGAGGGCAATGGGATGACGGCATGTGGGAAAAAGCTCCATCGGCCTGAAGGTTTAGCAGCTCTCAGCTTCGTTCTCACGGCTCAAAGTGCCGAAGAAGGAAACATTTTTAAAAAGTCCCAATTCCACTAAGGAGGCTGTCTGCCATTCCAGCTGGGCATACCCACACCACCCCAGCCTTGCAGCCAATGATGGCGCTCCAATTTAACTGACTGGGCACAAGGATTTGTTTGTCTAAAACCACTAACCTACTTTTACAGCCATAGCAGAAGTCAAAGGCTTTACTGCGTGATTGCTGAGCGGAGTGCTGCACATCGGTGTCAAAACTGGGAGAAACTGTTTGGAGAAAATCTGGCTGGACATTTTGAATTTGTGTCAAAATGATACAGATGTTCCTTCGTCTGAATCTTCTGAAATGCACGTTTTATACACAGTCGGAGTCATGTATCAAATATTACCAGGAGGTTTGGAGAAGAGTTGGTTTTCATTGCCTTTAAGACCCCTTGTCTTGTTTTTGTCCCTGTGAGACTTCACACAGCGTGATATGCTTTAACAAGACATTTCTTCCTGCTGAAAACACAGAAACAACACGCAAAGGCAAAATGACAAAACACACGGCGAGTGTCATTCCACAGCTACAACGTATTCCACAGCTTGACACATCGAAAATATTTATGGACTGCAGCTGCAGCTTTGGTTTTTCCGCTGACTTGCCAGGATTGAGGCAGCATGACCCAATGCCCAACCGCTGCGCCAACTCGTGACTACATCAACAACAAAAAATTACAGCTGTGATTACTCAAAAATGAAGACGAGACAAATGTCTATGAAAGGCTACCAGAGGGAGATTATTATCAACAGCAGCACTAACCTGAACCAACCTCTGCCTGCAGCCTTTTAGTCGTGTCACTGGCTGATGTGTTGCTGCCCATCACCTCTTCGACACCTCGTGGGTATGTTGAAACCCTACTGTCCTGTAGGATTTCATACATGGTTCTGCAGGGCACTTAACAGCTGAGGAATCTGTGTCTCACTAAAGCCCAACTTTTCCAGTCCCAGTCCCCAGATGTCCCAGATTCAAACTGGCAACCACACAGTCATTAGCCACCTTCTCTGCCCTTCAGACTGCAGCCACCCAAACGTCACTGTCCTACATGTTCGCCTTTGGAGTCGACTTTATGATCCGACGCAGCCGTCATCTGTCCTCAGTACTCTGAAAGACATGACTCTCTTCTCCACTTACAACAAGTGTGTGTTTGCCATTCTTAATCCCAATCCCATCGGCATAACCGTGTGTCTGTACGTTTTCTTGCCAGCTAAACACAACCAACCCTGTCTGCAGACATGATGTTGATACTGGTGTAGCCAACACGCTACGCTAAGATGGTGAACATGGTAAACATGATGCCCGGTGATGATACATGGCTAGCAGCATGTTAGCATGCTGACATTAGCATTTAGCTCAAAGCAAGCCACATCATCATCGGTTAAGGCTTTACTTTCCACGTTGCTACACGCACACTACGTGGGTACTAAACATTGTCACGGATTTAATCTGTATTCTACAGAATCCAGACTGGGCTGACGCTACAGCAGCTATTACTTATAAAAACAGCTTCGACCAGAGAGGGATGGCTAATAAGCAACATCCTCTGAGGCCATTAATATAAAACCCTCAGCCTTGTTTTCCTTGTGCTCGACCGCAGTCCTCGGTCTAGTCTGCTGCGCTGCTCACTGTAAATCAACTTCCTGCCCGTCCTATTTTATGTGCCATCGTTTCTTGTTTGGCCCCATATCTGGTGAAGGACTGCCATTGGAATCTCCTGTGTCCCTTGTTACTACAGAAAAGGGTTAGGAGCAGCAGGTCTGTGGCTGCGTGACAACCACGCAGGGTTGGAATCTAGGTTGACCAATGATTCAAGCTCTCGTTCAAAAGAATCCTTGCAGTAGTTCTCTTGTGTCTTGCATTGACGAAGGAAGGACATTCAGCATGTTAGTAGCCTGTACTGAAACCCCTTCTCACACACTTTACGCCTTCCATATGGATCAACCAGGGCGGAGAGTTCCCATAAAACCAACTCAGGCCTGAGGGATGGAGTTGAGGGGTGGCTGAGACAGATCCCTAATGAGCTTCCTCTTATTTGAAGTCCACAACCGATGTCTAAACCTTGTTAGTCGCCCCCGGGGTGGGCGCCAGCGCACGCACACGAGCTAACAATAGCGTCTGACAACGAAAACATCTGGGTAACGGTCTCAGGTTTCAGTAGGTACAGGAAGGAACTTACACTGTCACTATGCACGGATTCCCACTGGGAATAATGCAAGCCGTTTGGACGCCATCCACCCAGTGGCATCTGAGATGTTACACCGGTGAGGCTAATCTGCATGAGATTTTTAATTTCTCTCTCGCTCTGTCACGACCTCATAGATGCAACCCAAAAACAAGGTTTTAAAAAGGTGCCGCGCCGCTACATTTTGTTTCTCCAAATGAAGAACACATTTTCCATAAATGCTTTTGCCACTTTTGCCTTTCTTGTTTACCCTCCCCGTTCTCGGCACTGCTCCATTAGTGCAAAAACTACAAGCGCTGATACAGCAACATGCTTTAAATCCAGAGTGAGTCATCTCAAGATAAAACTAGGCAAAGTTTTATATCGCTCACAAAAAAAAGGTTCTTATTTTGCTGTCTCCATCAGACAGGGTTACAGTAACCACAGTCATATTTATGCTTCCACAATGACTGCAACAAGGGGGTATAGATCTTCAAATTCAACAGGTTTCACCTTTAACATGTACATAAACTGCACAGGTGAATGCGTTAACAGGGAAGGCCAGGCACCCTGGATGTTTCTCCTGCTTTTCTCTGACCTTTTTATTTTAAGTGCACCGCTAAGATGTCACATAGCCACAACAGTTTTCCTACGTGGGCGCACAGAGAGTGGAAGAGTCCACGGTGAGCAGTCACTGAGCAAAGGGCACAAAAAAAAAGGATCTTTATTTTAAAAAGTCCCCTTTAGCGTGGGTGGGAATAAAATAAGTTTTCCTGTTTTTTCAGGGGTGGGGGGGGGGGGGACATTCTAACGTTTCAGCTTGGAGAGAAGGGGGAAACATATTAAACCATCATTGCGTCCGAATCGTCACCGAGCTGCTTTTCGCTTGTTCAGCAAACTGTTCTGCGCCGATGACGTCAGCGGACCCGACGGCTCCAACTGACTTTCTGAGCCTGAAAACCTTTTTGGCGTTTGCAGCAGCAAAGCTGCGCGCTGTGTCGGCGGTGACCGCCCGAAGGCCAGATGTGTGCGATGCAGATGTTTCTCCCTTCGCCGCGGAAAGTGACACCGGCTCAACATCCCAGTGGCGATTCCTCTGTGGGTCTCTGTGAATAGCGAACGGTTCAAATCTGGTTCCACTTACTTATCGAGCACAAAGTACAGGTCGAACGCTCCCTGACAGGAGCTCTCCTCCTCCCCCGCCTCCTCCTCCTCCGCCTCCACCTCCGGCTCCGGCTCGGCTCTCGCGGATGGAGAAGAGAGCAAAAACAACGCGAATAAAACCGGAGCAAGACGCATCTTCAGCGAGAGCCTCGGCCACGGCTAGTTGTGTTTGTTTTATTTATTTATTTTTCCCCCCCTGTGCGAGGAAGAGAAATCTATTCCTTTGTGGATGTAAAGAAAAAAAAACAAAACCAAAAAAACCCCCCCCAAAACACACCGCGGTGCTTCAGCGCCTCCTTACATCCCAGAGACCGTTAGACGCGCTCGGCTCGGTCAGAAGTACTTTCTCTGAAATTTGGTCTGAAAAACAAAAACTTCCACGATCCACAGTCAGTCAGTCAGTCAGGAGCAAAGTCCGAACCCGGCGTGAAGGGGACAGGATGTAGAAGATTACGGGATTGGGTGGTTCGCAAACCAAAAAAAAAAACCAAAAAAAAAACCCAAAACGGACTAAAGTTTCCTGTCAGCGCGTCAAAAACCTGGTGCAGGTCTGTGAGAAGCCAACTGCGCTGGAGGAGCTGGGAGCCCGAGGGGGACAGGCTGGGCTGAAGGGGACTAGGTCTCAGGTTTCACGCCGAGGAGGGGAGGGGACGAGGGAACGAGGGGACGAGGAAATGGGTCCGGATCCCGTTTCGCGCCTCCCCCACGTGGCAGAGTCGCCGCAGAGCAGCACGATCCGGCAGCTACGGGACATAAGAGCCGAACGTCTGTATATTATTAGCCGCAGCAACTTTTAAAGCAGCTTCTCGGCATCCTGCCCTCGTCAGCGACATCCGCTGCGTTTATCTTACGTTCTGTTCAAGTTTTACTTTTCTTAACTGCCCTTCTGTTTTATGACGTTCCCTTCTGCGACGCACTCGGCGCATTTTAATGTCTTTGCTGTAAAGCACTTTGAAGTGCATTTCCTGTATGAACGGCGCGATATAAATACAGTTTATTATTGTTATCACGAACCAGATTGGCACAAACGCACAAAATGCGTTCTTGTTGTTCAGACACACGGAGCTGATCCACACACGCTGCTAATTAATTGTGCAGCGGAGTGAAGTGAACTCCAAAGAAAACTGGCTTGACTTGACATTAATAGTTTGATTCCTTTGCTCCTTCAAACAGCCCTGTAGACGCTCTCACCTGAAACACAGGTGACCCCGCAAATGATGAAAATCATAGTTGCCCTATGATTCGCATTACATCACCTGTGTTCTTAATCCTACTATAATCTAAAGTAATTATCAAACTGTGCGAGGTATACAATTACACAGATAAAGGTCCTGTATAGAATACCTGAGCGACAATCAATCAGATCAACGTGAAAAGGTCCCACTATGTCTGTTAGGGAGCAAAGTGGACTAAATTAAATCTGCGAATGCACAATGACTGATAGCTTTAGCTTTTCTTAAAATTAAAAGTGGAAAGTGAGAAAAGGGTAAAAATGAGCTGCCGGGTCCCTTTTAACCTCTTGCTCCTCTCACTCTCTATCCATTTTGCACAGTGAAATACTACATGTCCACGGGCCTGCACACCATGTATCTGCTTAAAGTTATAACCTTTCAGATTTCATAAAATCAAACCCTTATGGTCGACTTTTATTTCAGCAAAATCCATTTAATGCATTTACACTCAGCGATCAACACATGTTTATTGTCAGCGGCAGAGTTCACCTTCCTTGTTCAGCGCGTTCACAGTGATCCGGCGTGACGGTTTGCAACTTTATCTCGCTGTAATGTATTAAGTTCCCGCTACTGCAAACTGAACATTTGCAACTGTGGCAGCTTCAAATGAAAAGCACTGAGCTGGCGAAACACCAGGTGGCTCAAAGCAGCCACAGAGGTTAGTGCTGATGTTTCGATGACACATGTTTTGACAGTACATCACAGTAGGTCATGCTTAAATTGAACTAGACTGGAATTCAAGTAATTGCCATTATATATTTTGTGCCTTTTTTTTCGTTGAAATCTGGTGTAATGATACTTACACAAAGAAATGACCTAAACGCCAGCTCTTTAAGGTTCCCTCCCCCAGAGCTGCTCTTCTTCTGGGAAATATTTGTATACTTGAACTTTAATCTGCTGTGCTGTCACTTCCACACAAACCAGGCAGAAAAAAACGGATTCCTGCAAAGACAGTAGCAGCCAGACGTCTTCACACGGCTCCGTTGTGGAGCTTTAAGGTTGAGACCCCCCCACTCCTTTCTACACACATCCACTATGCCTGAATAGAAAACACTAGGAATGTCCACGGGGGGCAAAAACAGCAACATAGACACCAGGGCAAGCAGTCCAAACAAATAAATACACAAGGACATAAACAGAGTCTCTAGGAGGGTACAAACCGAACCAAACATAATAAGATGGTACTTTGGTTCTTATGTATGTTTCTCTCTAGTATATTTTCCTTTATTGTATTTTATTCCAAAACCACACAGCGTGTCCTTAAAAAATTATTCCAATACTGACTTTTGTTCTGATCAACACAGTGCCATAATTCAACCAGTCAAACCACCAAAACTGTCACCCATCATAGATTAACGTGTATTCAGTAATTTGACATAATTGCCCTTAAACGCAGTGTATCCTTCACAACTGTACTGTCACTGACGAAAGACAATGTTCGAAAAGTTGCACAACAGCCCCCTTAAGCAGACTCTGCATGCGGTACAGTTCACTTTCAATCTCAGTAAAATCTGTTGCTTGTCTGTTGGATGATTCCTTTGGGTGCCAAGACTTTGTCTGTTGTGGTAAAGATGTAGAAATCCACATTTTCACACCATTGTGTGTGAACTAATGCTACGATTTAGCAGCATCATGAAGATAAGTGTGATGCTCTCTCTTTCCAGCTGTTGGATAAGGGCGTTGCAACTGACAGTTTTGACAAACCTCCTCTGTTGATGTAAAACATGACCAACACACATTTTATTTTGTATTTCAATTGTCTTTTTTATTGTGTCTCAGGCCCACATTGCATAATGGACATACAGTGTTTCCCATACACAATGAGGAGCAAGTTGAATACTTCACAGATGCTTTGATGCTACAGCTGATCTTTGACACAGACTTATTCATACACACTTCATTAAAGAAGCGACAGCTCAAGCGTCATTCATTCCCGAAACGTTCAATTGCCAGTGTAACATTCAATGGAAATAAGAACTAGAAATAAATCCTACTGTTGAACCTTTGCTCAGCAATCAAAACGGGCTAAAAAGGCTTACGTTTTCAGATGAATAACAGATTACACTTTGTTCTTAATCTACATTCTTCACTTCTTAAACAAGTCTAGATTCTAACTCTTAAAACCATTTGGCTGCCAAAGCAAAAGTGACTGTTCAGGTTGTTCATGATGTGGTTTACTTATGGCCTGCAAAGTGCTTGTTGAAGATGCCCTTGGCGGTCCCGAGGGCGGCTTCAGCTGAGACGGGAATGTGAGGTGCGATGCCAGCTCTCTCCCAAGCTGGCCCGGCGGCAGTGTCGGAGTGGACAGTGGGGATGCTGAGGAAGATGTCGGTCTCACCAACGCGGAAGGTTTTGGGTGGATGGGAGGTCCCGGCTGTGGTCTCTCCGACAATCATGGCGCGGCCGAGCTTCTTCATGATGTAAACGAACTCCTCTGCGGCGCCGGCAGTCGCTCCGCTGGTCAGAATGATCAGGCTCTTCTTGGAGCCGTACCTTGTGCCTGCGAAAGAGGATAAGATGGAGGCAGGACAAGGTTACAAACATGAGGTAGACAAGGTAGAGAAGTAATGGGTGGATGGTGAGTGGCAACGTAGAACTGACAGAAGGAAAGGAAGAGGCAAGGAGTCATGGATGAACATGGTATGAATTATGAAAATAAAGGTGGTCTCATCAGTCTCTTCCCTATAGCAGTGCCCTTCCTTTATTGTGTGTCGATTCATACGGCTTGCCATGTGCTCAGTTGCTGTGGTCCTGTCTTGCCCTGTGTTTCAGTCTCAGGACCCATACTTACCTGTTGCCTGTATTCCTGCCTGCCTGCTTACCAGTACCTGCATGTAAGCTGACAAAGTACAAATAAGTTATTGAATTGCTCCTGTCTGTCTGCGCTGCCTACATGTGGGTCCTTTCCCTGCCGCCAGTACTTATGCAGCACCTATGTTCTTGTATTCTTGAGCTTGCATGTGATTTTTGGCCATTTGGGGGCAGCGGAAACACTGTAAACACAACATTGATCACCTTTTAAGATGACATGCCTACCTTGTTAGCAAACAGCTGATGATTTTACAGATACGGCACAATGTTAGCATTCCTCCGGAGTCGTGTTTTTGTCCACGTGTGGCATGTAAGCCCAGCACAACTTTTCTTTTAGCTCTGTTTTTGGCCTCCACCAACTCCTGAGGAAAATATCTGGCCTTTTAGCTGCTATATTCACCAGCTAGCCACTAACTTTGTTGTTAATGGGAATCTACGTGACTATTTACAATGAGTAAAATAAAAGAACTTCTCTTTTTTTTTAAATTACCAGTGAGGTCAGGAAGGGTCCAGAGCTCTGTGGTGGTGCCAGACGGTCTGTCGTACAGCTTGTCGAGCACAATCTGCTTGTCGGCATCAAAGAAGTAAGAACAGAAGCCTGAGATGGCTGTTGTTGGGCCACCAATGTTGTTCCTGGAAAAGCAGTTGTAGAACAATCATAGAAAGGCTTTATTCGTGATGAATGTGAATGATCCTTGTTGAACTTTTCATTTACACAGGCATTTCTAATAGGGTTATCTCAGTAAGACACAAAGTATATTGAGCAACTAATACATGATCCTGATCACCTTTTTCTTCCTAGATTCAGTTAATCAACTAGATCTGTTGGTGGTCCATATTTTAAAATGGTGAATAGATTATCAACAATTAAATAAATCTTAAATCCCCTATATTTAGACATGGACTGATGAGCTTTAGCAGCTTTGCCGGATGATTTGTTTTCCAAAATGGACACACTACATTTTTAATGAAAGCTTTGTGAGCAGGATTACCCACCTGAGGTCAATGATCATGGCATCAGTGTTGACAACTTTGTTCCAGACGTGCTCAACAATAATCTGAGCGATGGCCTTGACCTCTTCAAAGTCTCCAAACATGTCAAAACGCAGGTAGCCGATGTTGTTCTCAAAAATGTCAGTGTGGAAGGAGACTTTGATCAGCTCAATATACATCTCTGGAGAATAATTCTGTGGGACAAGCAAAAGCAACAACTCAGCCTTTCTAATATAAGTATAAGCCGAAATGTCTCACTCAAAGTAAATAAAGTTATATTTTCAGAGAAATGTTCACATATATATTTCACATACTAAATACATCTGATTTGCTGCATAGTGTTTCCAAATTTATAGTAATGCTATTATATATCCTCCATAGACTAAACATTTGCATCTACTGCACTGCAAAATAGTTTTTGTTAATTTTGACTTTAAAAGCGTAAACATTTTGACAATTCCATTGTTTATCCCCTACATATCACAACATCAATGTAACCAATACTTTTAGGACGGTTTTGAACGCCAGAGACATTTTAGCTCTATAAGGGAGGTAAGTGGAAAACTCCTCAACAGAAACCTTTATCGGTATATAAGAACATTAAAAATAGGTATGTTTGAACATCAAGTGACAATGAAAGATACTTTCAGAACCAAACGACAATAATGTCATGTACTAGAGTCTTACCATGGGTGGCAGGGCTGGGGTGTTGCTGGTAGTCTTAAGGCTCTTGTCCTTTGATAGGGTCTTCAGGTCAGCAGACAGCTTTGCCTCTAGACTCTCCTTGGAGACAGCCATGGTATACTCGCCGCTTTGCAGACGCCCCTTCAACTTTTCTGCAACGTCGGCCCCGATATCTTCAAAGGCATAGTTGTCAGCAATCAGGGTCGCCGATCCCTCAATGATGGCTGGAACTTGGACTCGGAGGTTGACGATCTTGATGGCAGTAGCGAGGGCGTCCTGGGCGTTGACCTCCACATCAGGGGTCACACCTACAACCTCCCAGGTGGAGCCGGTGATGGGGTTGATGGACTTTGCAGTTGGCACGGTAACATAGAAGTCAGTGTCGCCCACTTTGATTTTATCAACTTTCACAGAGCCCCCGGCGGTCTTCTCACCCACAATGGTGGCCCTCTTCAGGTTCTGGAGGCAGTAGGCAACATCCTCGGCAATGCCCTTGGTGTTTTTGCTGGTGAGGATAATGAGGGGTTTGGTAATGCCATATCTGTCCCCCAGCAGTGTGGACATAGAAAACAGCTTAGTGGTGGTGTTTGAGGGACGGTCGTACATGCTGTCAATGTGAATCAGAGGCTCGGCTTCAGTGAAGTAAGATACAATGTAGGGGATTCCTGAGATGTCCCCGCTGCCAGTGTAGCGTAAGTCAAAGATGAGAGCCGAGGTTGGCAGGATTTTATTCCAGACCAGGTCTAGGAGCAAAGGGCCAACCTTCTCAGCAACCTCCTCCCCAAGTATGTGATCGATCCTCAGGTAGCCAATGTTGCCCTCCAGGATGTCAAGCTTGATTGAGGTCTGGAGGACAGCAATGAGCTGCTCAGGGGGCAAGGGTGGCATCTTTGGTGGAACCACAGGGACGTAGTTTGGCTCAAAGGAGACCATCAAGCGTGGGTCACTGATTGTGGTCTGGACTCCATCACTGAGGACATTAGCCAAGGATTCACCATCTGGGATGTTGAGGACATCTGTGTTGCTGCTGGCTGCTTCAATTGCCTCCTTCATCCCCAGCAGCTTCTCCGGTGAGCAGTAATTGTCCATGACGATTTTTGCCATATCTATGATGAGGCTGGGGGCAAACGAGGCATGGATAAAGAAAACATTTCCCAAAACCAGCAGAGATGCCACCAGAAAGAGAGCCTTTGCCATTTTTGTCAGTCGAGTCTGACAAAAGGTGAGTAGATGGGAAGTGGAGATTGTTCAGCTGAACCTCCTTCTCTGAAGAAGTTCTTTGTCAAATGGCACTGTTCTGGCTGCAAGGCTTCTGTTAACACACATAAGAGGATTTGCTCCACAATAAGCCTCTAATTGTATTATCCTGAGTACTTCTGTAAGGCAGTAACAACCTTGCCAATTAGGTGTAGTAACAAGGGGGAGTTGCCAAAGATGCTAGTCTTAAAATTACAGGTATGTTGAACACCTATTTAAAGCTACATGTGTCAAATAAGGTAAGCTTTGTAACTGACAAATAGCTAGAAAGAGATTGAGTGTGGTGAAATATCCATCCTGCTAGGGTAAGTCACTGTTCACTTATTAAGCCCCTCGGTGTCAGTGGAAGTCATTCATGTGTGACTTTTTTTCTGTTTTTGAAGATGAAAATGTTGAAATAAAGCAAGTAAAAACTCATGATTGCCATATAATTCAACACAAAACATAAAGCTGATGTGCGGCTTAATCATTAATTTCTTCATGGCCAAAGAGACATGTTCCTGTTAATGTCTGGAAAAGTACATCAAAAATAATTCATAACCACTGAATTATTTAGTTTCATAAATGGTGCACATTTAATGGCTGTGCTTTAATGGTTGTTCAGTTGGTGGTGGGTGTCTGTGAAGTGTCATTTTAGGTTTGTTTTGTACTTGCCCCCTCTGCTGGTAGTTTTGTAGTTAAGGAACAGAAAAGCTGAAACATCGTTACATTATACTGAAAGACATAGTGCAAAGAAAATGAGCAAACAATCAATTCAGCAAAGAAAGACCAACATATATTTACATAATGATCAAGTCATTTTTAATGCATTAACATGGGTCAACAGAATATTTACTTAACATGTGGCATTTAACATGTAATCAAAGGAAATAAAATATTAAAACAAGAGAAAAAGGTAACCTTTACATGATATAAATGAAAATATGCTGGTGTGTCGGGGAGGAATAAGGTCATCATATAAATAAAAAGAGTGCAAAATTATTTTTTTTTATAAAGAAACACTGATGTTTTGTGCATTAGCATTACATTACATCCTGTTTGCCATTTTTAGATTTGAGGTTTCATCCTATCTACAGCTAATAGGTTCCCTCTTGTAATGAGATATACATTGAATCCATACTCATTCAATACAAGTCTCCGTGGATGAAGGTATCAGCTAAGCAACTTAAATGTAAAACTAACTCTCACAGTGGAAACAGCTGGATGGTCTGCGATTCTGGGAGATGATGTAAATTCCAAGCAGATACAGGTTGTGGAGGACCAACATTTTGTATTAAAGCTACTTATGTTAACATAACATTTACATGGATTATTTTCTACCACCATCTTATGAAAAGGCCTCTGAAACCGAACATAGACTACGTGACTCTAAACCTCTAAACCCAAACCAGAAAAATTAAATTCTTCTTGTGATGACAGCTGTGTAACACAAGGTGACCTCCTCTTCGGTTAAACTGTAGGAAAAGCTCTGCGATACATTACAGATTTAAATGAAGGATTAACGATCATAAACCTTACTCATTTATTACATTTCATTACAGGTTATGTTTTATATGCTGTAGTTGCGGTCAATGGACTGGTTCACACAAGGCCACACCTTGACTTTGACATTGACGTGGTGGCTAAACACCAGACAAATTAACTAATAGAGCTCTCTCTCTTCAACTGCCTTGCTGCTATGATTCTCTGTGCTACAGGAAGAGCATCGTTTGCCTGGGCAATAACATGAGGATCAACGCCTGAAACGCTCCAAACCTCCCCAGTGATTGCACTCAACACAACCTGGTTAGGGATGGAGGCGTACAGGAGGCTCTCTCCGATCTGATAGGTTCCACTTGATAGAGACCCTCCAATCGTTGGCTCCCCAATGATTGTGGCCCTATTTAGGTCCTTCATAGAGCGGGTGAACACTTCGGCTGCTGACCCTGTCATATGACTGGTGAGGATGTAGACGTCCTTGGACGACCCGTACCTTTGACCCCTGACTTTTGGCAATGTCATGACCTCTGTCATGGTGGTTGTGGTGCGGTTGAAGACAGTGTAAAGCTGCCGCAAAGGTTCGGCATCAAAGAAATAGGTGCACAAGAGCGGAATTGCTGTTGAATACCCACCGGTGTTGTACCTCATGTCGATTATGAGGGCTTCTGTATTTACTATCTTGCTCCACACTAATTTTATCAGCTGAGGTCCAATGGCTTTTACCACCTCTACATCTGCCCACATGTCAAACCTTAGATAGCCAACATTACCTGGCAGAAGCTCCATTTTAAACAAAGCATCAATCATGTATCCCACTTCTTCAGCAGTAGGGATCTTTGGGACATCATGAAGTGACTCAAGCTCAAGCTCAGCATTGCAGTGGTAGACATGGAGGCGGTGATCACCTGAAGTTTCTTGGAGGTCTTCCGTCAACTGAGATGCCAAAGATTCAAAGTCAACCACTGAACGGTACAAGCCCTCAGCCCATTTGCTCAACAGTACCTTGCTGACCTCTAGTGCAATTTCATGGATTGCATAGTGCTTTTCTAATAGTTCCCCAGTTCCTTCTATGAGGAACCTGAGTCCTTGGTGAAAATTTGCAATCTCATGAACGTGCTCCACAGCTTCCTCTGCGAGCACGATGGCATCAGGGACCACACCACCTCCCAGCCAGCATTCATCATTGTTGTCTAAAAAGTTTATGAAAGGGACAGTTATGGTAATATCTGTTCCCTCTATTTGAAATGTCTTTGAGTGCATCAGGGTACCAGATGTAATTTCCCCAATAACTGTGCCATAATGTAGGGACTGTACCAGGTAAGCAAACTCTTCGCCAACGCTTGCTGTATAGTAGCTGGTTAACACGTAAACCCCACGTTTGGAGCCGTAGGTCGGGCCTGTAATTCGAGGCAGAGAGTCATATTCTGTTGTTGTGTTCTGAATTCTGTCATATATTGTGAAAAAGTGATGCTTCTGGGAAGCGTCCTGCAGATAGGACAGTATAAGGGCTAGAGAGGTAGAGGATCCACCGTTGTTATAACGTAGATCAATAATCAGGTTATTAGTGTCTTTGAGGGGCTCCCATACCTTTTTAGCCACAAGCTCTTCCAGTTCAGCCCCTGCAGATGACTTGACAAACTTGTCAAAGCGGAGATAGCCAGTATTGTGTGGGAGAATATCCACTTTAAATGTTGTATCAACCAGTGCTCGTAATAAATTCATATCACCTGGAGCATTGTAAGGCTCAGAGTCCTCCTCTACTATGGCAGCATTGTCATGCATGTATTTGATGATCAGTCGTGGATCTTCTGACACAGTCTGGAGGTCGTGGTTGAGTCTGACTGCTAGATCTTCCTCAGATACGACAGAGAGTAAGTCTGTAGATTGCAGATGTTGACAAAGAGCCCAAACTCTGTCAGTGAAAGCATAAAACCTCCTAATTATGTCAGAGATACTCTGCACAATATTTGGAATGGCACTCCTCATAGCCAGAAGGGACCTGGCTTTTGCAACAGCTTCCTTAGCAATGACATTGACTGTTGGGGAAACGCCACTCACTTCCCAGCTCTGGCCTGTGATTGGGCTGACTGATCTTGCCACAGGAACTGTTATGTAGAAATCCGAATGAGCGATCCTGATCTTTTTTACTTTTACTGACCCTCCAGCAGACCTTTCCCCAACAGTGATGGCCCTCTTAAGGTTTTTTAATGTATATGCCACTGCCTCAGCAGCACCCACAGTACGCTTACTGGTCAAAATAATCAAGTCTTTCTTGTTTCCGTACTTTTCCCCTATTGCCGATGGCGTGGTCCACAGTTCCCTGGTTGTATTCGAGGGCCTGTCATACACCGTGTCAATATGAATGAGGGCCTCAGGGTCTGAGAAATAGGAGATTATAAAGGGAACTCCAGACAAGTCTCCAGCTGTGCTATGCCTCAGGTCAAGGATCAGAGAGGCTGTTTGAGCAACTTTGTCCCAGATGTTGTCCGTCAGCAGAGAGCCAAGTTTTGCAGCTGTCTCCTCCCCAATGATCCGATCTATCCGCAAATATCCAACATTGTTGTCCAGGATATCCAGCTTGACAGAGTTTCTCACCAGCATCTGTGGCATCACTGGGACAAAATTGGGCTCGTATGACACAGTCAACCGTGGATCGTTCAGTGCCCCTTGTACTCCGACTGTGAGCACAGTTGCGAGGGTCTTCCTGTCTGAAATCTGCAGGATTTCTCCACTGTTGATGGCTTTCTGGATGGCCTCCTGCATCCCAACCAGGTTCTCAGGGAAGCAATAGTTTTCCAAAAGAATCTTGGCCATTTCTAACACCAGGGCGGGCTGGAATGATGAGCTGACAGATACAGCACATAGGAGAAGCATCAGTAGCAGCGGTGGTGTGTGTTGCGCCATCGCCAATGTCTTCATCATCACTGATGGAAAGAGAACCACTCTGTCATCTCTTTCACTGGGCTGTGCAAGTTCATTTCATTGTGTCGAGAGATGATGATTTTTGTAGGAGGGAACATTGCTTTGTCGGATTTTCAGCAACATCACCATAAGAGGCTTTTGTCCCCAATAAACCTTTAATCGCATTATCTGTGGTGCTTCAGAGAGCAGACAATAACTAAACAAAATAAAAATTGATAAACGCAGCCTGTGCAGTTGCTTACCTTTTCCCATATAAACACAATGCATGTTTGGGTTCTTACTAGTTGCTTTGTCTTTGTCCAAGGGGCTTAATGTACTGTGACTTCTGTGACTTAATGCACAGTAGTCTTATTTAAGCTTGAATTACAGTCTGAATTGTTTTCCAAATTCATCATATGTTATCGTATTTATACTGAAACCACCCGAACCTTTCTTTTAGGTTTAAAACTGGATCGATGGGGCAGTTGAAACACGTGTTCAGGGTGGCCTGATTGATGCGAAAGCCTGACCAGAAACTCTCACGCTCCTTTCCTCCCTCCCTCTCACTTTCTCTCCCTTGTCTGTTATGAAAGCTTATGGCGGTGTATTTTGGTGCGGTCGGTAGCTTTAGGGGTCATGTCTGGGTCGCTCCACTGCTGACATGATTACACAGTTTGTGGACACGTGGCAAAGCCTTCTCGACGCACATGCAGGATCAGAATTGTGTAAAAAAAACAAAACCACACACGCACTCTGGATATGGGAACAAAAGCTTGTTTGGAAAGTCTTTATCTTGATTGAATGCTGAAATATGTGCTATGCTTTGGTAGAGAGTGTAACAAGAAAAGTGTCCATGTGTATAATATGTAGTTGACAAGTTTTCATCCTTTCATTAAATTTAATTCAATCTCTATATTTGCTTCGGTGTTAGCTCTGTACATTGAGCTTGAACCTGACATCAATAATGACTCAGTAAGACCCTGATCCAGACAGTTCTGCAGCTCAGAATTATGCAGCCAGACATCATATCCTTCCAAATTCTAGATGGCGCTCAGCTAATCTTAACGTCTTAACTATTAATACCGTGTCACGCCTTACATAATACAATCCTCTTTGCCTATTCTTAGGCAAGACTCTTAAACACGGTATTTCGTCATACTTTGCCCTCTTGTATCATATATAAGAACAGGTTACAGCAATGGTTTGGATGTTGAAACAGATGTTGTGCCGCCCCCAAGTGGAAACAATCATGACAAAAATCTACTGGTTTAATATAGCTATTACTGCTACTGTCTGTAGAAACAAAACAACAGGCATTTTAAAGTGGCTTTGTGTCACATGCTGTTGATGACTGAGGGAACATCTTATGAGGCAAAAGTCATCTGAGCCAATTATTTTCTTGGCTCTCTCTTTTTGAGTGTCTACATGAACCCGCTCCCTCATTGGTCTTGTCACAGAGGGTTCAGCTCCGATAACGATGTGTCACTGACTTCAAGTGTTTACAAAGCTGACACTGCTGCATTAAGATGAAAAGATTCAAATTGACAGGGAATTTGTTTGTTTTACTTATATTTGAGCATAAGAGTTAAGAAGCGGGTTCCATGTACATGTTTTTTGTCCTTCGTGTGATACAGGTCTCGGCCTCTGAGTGGTTCAACTGTGTCTGTCATCGCAGTTTTACTGCAGCCAATGTAGGCTACAATCTCTCTATACCACATTGTATCATACCATACCAATCTATCATGTTATAATGAGGAAAAATAGTTTGAATGAGATACGTTGGTTTAGAAACCATAACAAAAAGGTTTCATGATATAAGTAGATAAAGTGATACGTTTCTTGTAAAAAATTTAATAATTTGTAATAATAATGAGAGAATATCTTGTTATGAAGTGAAAAGATCTTGTAAAAACAAAAATCTGAGCAAATGTATTCTTACAATATACAAGAGCAGAATGACCACATTTATTCTAAATCACAATAAAAGTAAGCAACTAGTACATGTATGTTAAACAGATGTTTATAAAAGTTCAACAATTAACTTTGTGAAAGGCAATGATGATATTTATTAGTTTGAAGCTGCCGATGCAAGGTTTTTCGTGTCAACCGAGGCAAGAAAATCAGATGCGTTTGGTCCAGCTACTCTGTGATGGTTTTATTGGTTGGAACACTACATATAACACGAGACGTCCAAGAAGTAGGAACCAAACAGAAAAATGTATGTCAAAACTTTTCTGAATGCAGTAAATACAGTGTGAGGTGAGTAGACGAGACGAGTAACTAAAATTCAATTTAATTTCGTGACAAGATTTTTATTCATTTCAGGGTAGAAAAGCCTCAGAAACAAAATGTAGGCATCGCAACACATGTAGTACAATAAAAATTCTCTCCATTGGACGCTAGAAAGTTTTTTTTAAGGGTGGCAGCATTATTATAGATTTGACCGACTGAAACTGCAGAGTTTAACTGTAAATCCCATCAATTCCTGAATGATTTTTATAAAAGAAATATCAGGATTATACAGATGCCCATGCTAGGAGTTTGTTACAGATGCCGTACATAGCAACACAGCAACGTAGCATGCATGCACTGTATAATCTGACCATTCTGTAGTCTGTATGGCAGTAATTTACAGACTACTGCTAAATACTTTCTATATTAATATAAACTAATTACAGCTACAGTGGTAATGTACAGATTTACATTAATAACAGACAGCTGAGATTAAATGTCTATTAATGCCAACAGGTCCATTCATCACATCACTAATGGATCTGCTTTAGCAAGATATTTTTAATCTTTCACAAAAAAATCAAAAGGTAATTTCATAGTAGTTGTAGTAGTAATTAAAGATGTTCACTAACCAACAAAATGTATGGACTTTTTTTAAAATGTAATTTAAATTTTTCCTTTACTTTTTTCATACGTGTTATTCTGTTTTACATTATTTACTACATAAAAATAATTATGTTAGTTTTGTTGAAACACATTAGACCAACACTGTGTAAGGGCAAACCTTTTATGTACATGTAACCAGTAATTAAATACGCAACGTAATTGTCTGTTTCCTTTGGTTTTGGTTTTCCATGTGAAATGCTAAAATCATCATTTGTAACCGGCCACAGGTTTGATTAGAAATCAATTCAGCATAAACACGTTTGTACATTGGAAAACACAAAGAGAAGTGTAGCCTGTTGATGGTTCGGTGTTATGCTGCATTCCATAACACCGTATCGCTATTTCTCAGCTTCATATGTTTTGTTTGCAAGAAATCTGAAGGAATAGCATAAACTGTATATGCTACATAGCATTATTCCAAGTATTATACATACAGTATATTTAATATACCACAACTTTGGTCCTGACTGAAATATCTAAACACTTTGGTTTATGGCTAATTACCTTCAAAACGAATGTAATTCCCATCGACTTCAGCTGTACTTTGTGTTTAGTGCTGATTAGCATGCTAATTGGAGGCATCCATGTTTCTTCTTAGACCTGGGCTACTTTCCCTCTATTGGACCAGTGGATGGCATGAACATCGGACTTACTTGAATGAAATGCAGCATTAGAACCATTTTAATCACATGTGCTAAACACCAAGGGCAAAATGATTCACTCTGATTACCTGCAGCCACACTCTGCCACCTTCATCTCTTCATAAAGGTATCTTATAGTGAGCCGTCCGTTCTCCTGATACATGACTGTGATGGGGTCTAGTTTGATGGGGACGCAGCACGCCATGTTGGCCTTCTTGGGATCCCTGATGTTGATCAGTGTCTGGATGAGGGCATGTTTTGACGGGGTCAGTTCGTCCGTCAGTGGGTGGTAACACAGGCCTCGACATTCAAAGGCGTCATATTCTGGAGGCGCTACGATCCAGCTGTCCCAGCCAATGTCTTTAAAGTTGACCCTGAGAGAGGTCCGGCGGCAGTGTTCCCTCTCTGCCTTTCTTTTCTTTCTCCGTGGATGCTGAGCCTCTGGAATCTCATTTGGAAGCTGATCTCCTCTGTTCCAGTCGGCACCCGAGTGGAAGATGGTTTCTTCTTCGTGGAGGAGCATCTCTTTTAATTCCTTCTTTGCCTCCCTTCTCCTGCTACCCAGGTCGTCTGAGAAGACTATTAACGCAGCTGAAGTGTTATCTCCAACAGACACGCTCATATTTAAACAGCCTGCTCCTTCTTCTCCACCTTTAGAAGCACCACAGCCCTTCCTATCCACCACTACATCAAAAACAGTTGCTCCATGGCCCAACTTGATCCAGCTCTGAATAGCTGTGGTCACATCCAACGTCTCCCACGTGCTCCGCAAGCCTGTCACCTCTTTGCCAACCAGCAGTTGGATCGTGGATCTGAAATCATTATAATCCACTTCATAGACTTTGATGGTGGCCTTGAAACTGTGGGAGGTGACCCTTGACCTGGCATCTGGGAGGAAGAAGAGCTGTAGTTCAGCAGCAGTGATCTTTTCATGGTTGGGGATGCTGACGTTGAACTGCAACCTGTGCTTTGTCTTTGTGCCATTTGTCACAGAGAGAGTGATATCTGTCGGAGAGACAGGAAGAGGTCAGAGGGTTTATTTGAAACAGCAGCTGTGATTTGTGCAGTCTGACGTGGGGTCGAACTGAAAGTAAAATTCATTTTTTTCTAAGAAATCAGTATATGTGTCCTTGGTGTTTGTTTTGACTTGTGCACTTATTTGGTCAAAAGTGTAATTAGCCCCCAAAAAATAGCAAATTTTCTGGGTGTGTGAATATTTGGTTCCGACAGCTGCCAATGATTCAGCAGGTGTTTAAATAACATGACATTAGTAAGGTATGGAAGCTAGTTAACCTAGCTTGCTAGCTTCTTCTTTCTCAGTGAAATACAAACTTAATCACACAATGGGTGCTCCTAAATGTCAAACGTTGTAAAGGGTTGATAACCAACGCTATGTAGGCTTGTTAAAATGAGGAATAAACATCTTTTATCAATGTTTGTGGGCTACAGGACTATGATGTGCTTCAGTCAGGAATGCACCCCTGAAATTGGAAGCGTGTCTCTAAATGTCACACAAATGGCAAATCACACAAATATGTCCAAAAATGTTTTTATCCTTTTTTGAAAAATTTAAAATTATGCACAACAGCTGCAATATCATTTTTGAAAAATGTAGCTAATAAAAAATGTGGCAAGAAAATGCTAACGCAGATTTTCCAACCTGTTTTCTGTAGCTGAGATGAGGGAAAAAGCCTCTGTGATGCCAAACATAACATTGATAACATTGACCAGCTATATAAGCGAGATAACCTGAACTATACGTTTGGCACGTAGGGGTTCCCAAATGTTTGTATCAATTCTGTGAGTACGAAGAATAACATGGACAATAGGTTAAGAGTTATCTTAAGGAGGTCGTGCCTCCCTCCTATAAGCAAGACAGAAGATTATTATACATGTACTTCTTTCATGTCAAGTTATACCCTGTTCATGTACCTTGGACAGTGAAGCTTCGTATGACATCAGACTGAGGGATTGCAGAGCTGTCTGACGAGTACTTGTTGTAGAGCTCCATCATGAACTGAGGAGGGTAGATCTTGCTGTGCTCCTGAGGAACATCCGACAGGTTGAGTTGCCTCAGAAAGCCCTCCTTCATGGTTCCCAGGAGGTTCTCCATCCTGGAATCAGCGTCTTCCTCCTCTGACAGCTGAGGGTAGAGTCCCTCAGAGTCCTCACTCTGGATGTCATTGTGGAGAGGTTTACAGGTGCAGGTGCCAATAGAAACCGCCAGACTCAAACACACGTGGAACAGGAACAATCTGGAGTTCTGCATTTTGAAATTCGATAATTTCTAAGCCACTGATCTGGCACAAACTTTACCTTGTTCCCAGCTTGAAAACAGAGTTTGCGATGGCAAGGTTTGAAAATGGAGATCCCCAATGCAAGGACCACAGACCTGACGTCCGCTCCCATGCTCCCAGAGTAAACAGGGGGACAAAATAGTAGCTTGGAAATGCTTATCGCTGCCATTGATGCCTTCTTTAAAGCGTTGTTATCATTAGAGAGATGGCTGCTAATGAAGTCACTGTAAACACTTGACGGCGATAATGAGAGAGGCGCTGGAAACTATGAGGTTACTGACAAGCAGACATTTCCATAAAATGCCTTTTCCCAGCTTGAGGGTGAAACTGTTGAGGCCAGTGGAAACACTTAAACACTCAAAAGAAGCAAAACAGCACATTGCATTCTTCACCGCCATCATGGCTACATATTTCTTACAGTTTTTTTAACTTGAGTTTAATTAGAGTTGTTTGTACATTCATCACTTTTTTCTTGCGTACTTTGTTTGCTATGCCTACAAAATAAGTCCAAAGAGCGATAATGTAGCGAGACACAAAAACGCATCTCGCTAGCAAGCTTGACCCACCTGGACTTACCTGTTCCTTGTTCCCTTGAAAGGCAGCTGTGTTGCAGTCGGACAAGAGCGGAAATTCAGGACTCCTGCTTTGCACCCAGGTGGTCGGGGACCAAATCCAGGTTTGGGAGGAGATGGTGTAACTGTAATCTCTTTTTTCTTTCAAGGGAAGACAGGGTTTCAATCCACCACTCACCAAACCTGCTACAGAGCTACCAGAAGGCTCAGACTGTACAGTCTTGCATCAGGACCTTCATTGCACCAGTTGTAGCTAAAAGCTTAATTTTTCCAGGCGTACCCTGGGTGGGAGCTGTCAGTGATGTGCAGGTTCATGCAGTAATCAACAGATGGACTTTTTTTGGCTGTTGTTGTTGAGTCATATCAATTCAAGATTCACATGATCTCCGTGCACTGTGTGCAGTTGCTGGTGTGGGAAATGTTTATACAAAAACAGGTTTGTCATTTTGTCCCATACATACATGACATTTGAGGGGTTTGAAGTCAAAGTTAATCGCTGCAGATGGATTTTCGTGACTTTTGAGTGGTGTCTTGCATATTTCTTCTTCATTTAGAAGTCAATCACACATGATTACTGTGTCCTCTATGGACTCGTGTTTAGGATTCCTGAATAACCTGGCTTCAATTCCTGCTGTAGGAAAAAATTGTGCTATTTTATGTTCAGAATTCTGATATGACGTATAATTTAAACATCACACAGTTGACAGGAGATGCAAAGATATTCAGTACTGATTTATTTTCCCACAACAGCAATTGCTTTTCCTTTTTTCTGTTGTGCACTTCCCAGAAACCACCCTGTTGGTCAAGCAGTGTGAGTGGTAGTCTCTCATGTTTCTCTTTGGATTTTCTGTAGCTTCTATAGGTGGATTTTTTAGGAACAGCACATGGGCAAATGTTCATGAACTAACATAGATTTATAGTGGGAATCTATAAAATCTGATAGGCGTGAGAGCAGAACCTTTTCTGGAACAAATGGAACAAAGACATGGTGATGGTTGTCTTCACCGCTACATCCTGTACTCTATGGCCTAGATGGATGATGGGATCTGCCCCTTGTTGCAGTGGGGGGGTTTGAGCCCAAACCACAAGCCAGTGTGTCCGGGGACGTTGGCCCGAGTCCGACCTATCTTGGAATTTCTGTCTTTCACCCATGCAGTCACTCAGTACTTGTTTCATGCCGGGTTTCATAAAAATGCTTCCATTGTGGCCCTTTCAAGCTTTTAAGAGTTCCTCTCTATGGCGTCAATCAGTGATGAAAGGCGACGACAAAATCTGCTGGCATGGACACAGCAAATAATGTAGGCATGCAGGAGGGAAACAAACTCAGCAGGGAAAACTGGAGTGAGAAATATCTGAGGCCATATTACATTAGGTCAAATGACTTGGTTGAAAAATATGCAGGTTAAACCTATTAAATCATATTAGAGTTTGGCCAATAGCCTATGGTCTTTGCTGGATGCTATTAAAATTATACGGAGGTATGCAAAGGCCAAAGTTTGGTTCCATTGTTGAAGTTTTCCTGTTTTCAAGTCAAGGAAGTGTGTCCTCCAGAATTTCTTCTTTTCTTCTCAGGGTGCAAAAGGCTTTTAATCAACATTTAGACCATTAAACTCTCCAATTAAACTATTTTATTGTTAAAAGCTCTAAAAAAGAGCCATTAATATTAAGGCTACTTGGAGGCAGAGGAACAAAATGTAAACGCAACATTGACATCACCATGTAAAGTTAATATGGCAAACTGTTGCGTATTTAGACATCCAGCAGGCATGCAGCAACATTAGCATTCATTAGAAGCCATGTTTCTGTCAACCTGACGAACATAAGTCTAACATTCATATGTGGCTTTTTAGCTGCTAAATGCTCCACTATGTTCACCAAAGACACTGAAAGGCTTTATGGAACAATGATAATTCTCTGTGGGTTAGTCACTACGAGTGACTTGTTTCACTTTTCACATAGTCATCTGATCCATTTGTTGTTATACACATTTTTATTTAGTGCAGCTTTAAGGTGGACTCATCACCACCCATTTAATGCTGGTAAAAACACTGGACTGCCTTCAGAAATTAACATTACAATGCTACATAACACATTTTACCTGGGCAATACCTGTTATTTTCAGGATTAGCATTATACATTAATAAAATAAAATATCAGTGTACTTTTAAATAAAATATATGCATTCTAATATAATGTATCTAATGTTTATGTATGGTATATGCTATACCTCCTGTTTATAAAAGCTAAAGAAGTCAGCAAGTTTCTTTGAAATTATGTACAATTTATTTATTTATTTCCTAACCAGGCATACATTATATCTACACATCACATAACTTTTCAAATACACTTTTAGTCATACAGTTGTAAAGTTGGATACATGTATTCTTTTTACCTACTTTGGAAATCTGTTATTATTACAAACTGTACATGTCACCTTCGATTAACAATATTTATGTATTAAAGGGAAATACTGAATAGCCACAGGAGGTACTAGAACATTCTCCTTCAAAACGTTTGACAAAAAGTCCCCTAAACCTTCCCAAAAATGCACAGCAGGTGGCAGCAACGCACTGTTATTCCTCTGTGCTGTAACATGAAGCAGAAACAAGCTACAACATCCTTGTAGTACATTAAATGTCAGTAGGCGTCCAAATACACTCATTATATACAAGATATAAACAAATGACTATTGAAGTATAGTTAAAAGAAGATATTACCCCTCATGCATGAATAACAATATATGGGTGGTGTTCACTGACCACGCTTAAGAATAAGTACCATTTCGTTTGCATTAGTCTACAGTATTTACATGACAAGGGTTGATTAATTTTGGCTAGGATGTAAAATGTGCTGCCATGCGGCCTCTGCGTCCCTCAGACCATCCAGAGTGTGTGAGTCAGTGTGCAGTTTATCCATTTGTCCAAAAGTCAGTTGACTCCTAAAGACAGGGGCAAGCAGTAGAGAACACTGATGTCAGACGTTTTCAGAAACCGCTGAAACCCAGACTTAGTCAAGCTGGAACCAATCCCAGAACCAGATCTGAGTCCATGCTCAGACCATAGAAAAATCAAGTCATATCTGGGCTAATATTAAAACAGGCAAAATCACTTTATAAAAGTGAAAATGTGCTGAAAAACGACTGAAAACGTTTATGAAGGATCAAAGATGAAGATCTACCTGTAAGAGTTTTGTACTTGACTTCAACGTCCAGCCGGTCAACACATAGAACATTTGGAACCATTACATACACAGGTTTGTATTAAGTGCACTTCTTAGAACTGCTTTTGGATAAATGAAGGTGGACTGAGTGGAGAGAAACACATCTGGGAAAATTGTTAGAAAAGCAGGAAAAAGTTGAGTCAATGTCCGATCATGACAGGAACTAGTCCAAGATCCAGAATAGAGTTCTCAAAATGAGACTCGAGAACTAGAGCCCTGCCTCATCCTCAGCTGTCCTCATCACGACTCTCCTCTTCGATGTGGAAATGCCCTCCTGATATACGCCGAGATCTTCATTGATAAAATATTCGTCCCTATCGACAGGCACAGGTATCCACGGACATGCCGGGGTAAACCTTTAGCACCATATTCCTGTTTGGATCCAGGAACAGAACGCTGAGGGGACTCATCTTCTCTGGAACGCAGCACGGTTCAGGGACGCCAGGGACGATTCCCACAGCTCTGACGATGCTCTGGATGGTGGCGTGATTGGAAGGACGCACCACCTAAAGAAATGAGTCATATTAAAAGAGATTCATGTTAATACAAACTAATGGCATAACTGTAAAAATAAAGGTGGAAATTCTCTCAAAATGTGTCGTCTACAAAACGTTACTTGTTTCAGTTCACAAGTCACAGTCTAAAACAAAAAGATTATAGTTAAAAATTCAATGCAGTGATAAAGGTTAAACGTTTCTCTGGCTCACTTTAGGGATGGGGAATCCACAGGTCCCGGCACAGTAGAAGGCATCAAACGACTTTGGTGCCAAAACCCACTCGCTCCAGCCGATGTCAGCAAAGTCCACCCTGAGGTAGCGCCTGGAGCAAACCCTGGGCTCACTCCACTGTCTTCTCCTGGCCTTTTTCATTGTCCTCTCATCGAAGCTCAGCACCTGGGGCTTATTCAGGCCCTCGTTGCCCTCCTGACCCTGCTTCCTTCCCGGTTTCTCTGCGGCTTTGGATTTCGCTGGGAAATACGTGTTCTGCCACAGTTCATGATTCTTCAAGGAGTTGAACTGGACCTCTGGAATGTTGTTGGTTTGGATCTGGAGATGAAGCTCCCTCCGGATCCTTAAGGCTGAGGGGGACGCGTCGTCCCCTACAGGGAAGGACCCGTACCGCTGGAGAGACATGGCCACACTGTTCGGCTCATCTATAGCTCGATCATCAGCGTATACCAAGATATATGGCAGGTTGGCTGGAGAGAGGCGCTCTTGCCCGTGAGGACTCCTCTGCTGCACCTGAGACGGCCCGAACCCCATATCGAACTCCACCGTGACCACAAGCTCATTGACATCTCTGGCATGTTTCACCACCGCAGTTACATCCCTTGTTTGCCAAGAGCCTTTCTTGAAAGGAGCCAGCGTTATGTTTCCCAGCGGCGTTGCAAAAGACGTGTTAGTGGATGATCCCCGGAAGAGGAGCTGTGGGGAAGGAGAATAGGGATGCTGGAGGCCACCGGATGGGTGGCGAGGCCTTCGGAAACGCCACGGTTGCTGGTGGTGGCGGGGCCTCTTGTAGAGGAAGTGAAAAGAGGCAAACAGGACGAGCTCTGATTCTTGGATGGAGGACAGGCTGAACTGGAGCACATCTTTACCCTGCAAGACTCCTGGGGAATATGAAAAGACATTAGCAGAAGAATGAGACAAGTTCTGAGAAAACCTTGCTTTCATCATGACTTCCATGCTCTTTCTAATTTATCTGCTGGCTTTAAGAAAAATGATTCATAAACAGCAACGTGCTTGCTCCTTCAACCATACAGATGTTTAGTAGAACAGATGCTAAAGTCCTGAAGGAGGATCTCTCTCGGAAATGAACAACAAAGACGACTTAAGCGACCAGGTTGCAGCCTTGAACCCCCCCTTCTTTTTCCTCCTATCGTCTCATTCTGGCGCGTTTGACTGACATGAATAACAGCGTCAAATATATCTTCTGCAAGATGTTGCTCAACGCATCTGACTGACACGAGAAGCAGCATGGGAAATATTAAGAGCGGCACGCTTAAGGGCCCGTCTCACGCATGACCAAAAGCCTCATCCTCGATCGCTATACTTTTGAAGCTCAACCTTGTCTCCCACACTTCCACCACAGCCTGAAAGACAAACATTGGAGTAGGTCTGTCTTGGCATATGGAAATGCTTATAGGAGGAAGAGCTCCTCTGAGGCGTTTCGCTGTGCAGACGGTGTCTGGGTGCGATAATAGGCTCTTGTCTTAACACCTTGTAGTTGCAGCTACCGGGGAACTAACAGTGCTCGAGACATTAAAGTCCCTCAGCTCACTAAATCACAACGCTGACGGAGCATAGAGGTGAAGATGTTCAGCCCAAAGTGGAGGACGAAACCCCTGCGTTTAGGATGTTGCACTAATTAAGATCAGATATTAAAAAGGCATTTTTTTTTGTGTGCATTGGACTTTTCAGGTTTAATGTGACCGTGCTGCGCCTTTCTGTATTTTCAGCCTGTGAAAGGTTGGTCTGAAAAGAAAATCAGATTTAACACTTTAAATAATATTAAATCTCGAGTCTCATTCAAGCACAAGTACCATGAAAATGTCCTAAGTTACACTAAAAACACATGTTTACATGGTAAATAAGTAAAGGCCATTTCTTTCTATTTTTCCAGGAGCTGTGTATTATAATGACCACCCACTGGTACCAGTTCAGTTATTATGGCTTGAGTGACAGACATGCATGCCTCATAAACACAAATTAACCCGGTTTTTAAACTTTTTTTTTTTTTAAAGCACGAAAACGTTGGTCCTTCTTTTCTAACGTCAAGACTTTTCAGTTAGACTTCTTAGCTAAAGTTCCAACAATACACGTTGTCTAACGCGCCCGTGTCGGAACATCATGCAGTCAGACTTCCCTAATTACAAGGCGCCAGAAAGAACCTCGAGTTTAACCCCAGACACCCACCCGGGACAGCTTTAAAGCTCCGCACGGTGTTTCCGTCCCTCTGGCTCTGCGGCTCTTTGCTGTACCTCTCGTACACTCTGACCATGTGGACGGAGACCGCGTCCCGGTCCGCGTCCCGGTCCGCGTCCCGGTCCGCTGCCGGCGGGACGTCAGACGCGACTTCGGCCCAGCTCGACTCCAGGATCAGTAACAAGTGCAGCGTGCGGAAAAGCCGGCGCGCCATGGTCGCTGTTCGGGGGAACGGAGTCCAGTAAGAGTAGGGGGACCGTGGACGAACTCTGCTTCAGTAAAACCGAGTCAAAAAAAAAAAAAAAAAAAAAAAAATAGCGCCGCCTTGCTTTTTGACGCGCAGCCGGACTTGAAGCCGGCATCCAGGTAGTCCGCGTCAGACCCGCACCGCACGGTTCACGGTCCACAGCCGGCTCTGCGCTGTGGGAGGAGACCGGCGGTGGAGCCGCGCTGCTGGGCGACACGCGGTGACGCCTCGGAGCGCGCAGCCAACGGGAGACACGCGGACTCTTTGGGGTGTTTCAGCGGCAAAGTCGAGGGCAGAGCAGCTTCCAGTAGACTGCAGAGACGCGCTCCATCACTGAGAGGAGGGGGGTCCAAGGTCACACACAATGACCCTGCCAGTGCTTTAACACGGCCTTAACATTAGCATCTATCGATACAGAAGAGTTTTCTCATCGTCCCCTATTGACATCTGCCTGCGGACACACATTGGAATAGCATTCACTCAGAGTTTCTGTCTCCAACACTGTGTTTAAAACAGGACGCAGCCATGCCGGTGCAACATAAAGCTGCCGCACTTTGTTCTCTAACAAGCTGGACCTCTAAAAGTAGGCTACATGCAACCTTACTTACTGTGGGTGAGATACATGTTTTCACAGGGACTGTTTCTTCGGTAGAAAGTGGTTCTCCTGGAAGACAAAATCAAACGTATCCAGAGCTTAAGTTAAAAAAACCCCCAACAAAAACAGGTGTAATTTGAGTGAACCGACAGGATAGCTGATAGCTTGAGTGACACGTTTTTGGGCAGGAGTCTGACTGACTGGCCATCTGCCCCAAGGTGAATAGTTGTCATTTTGTTGCTTGACAGCTTCATTTAGAGATAGATGAGCGGAACAAGAGCCGCCTGACGTCTTTTTAGGGCCTCCTCTGCTTTCCGTGTTTCTAACGCAGCACAAACGTTTCCCTGTGAGAGAGATGGCGGCAGGCTCGAGCCACCACGGGTCAGACTGCTATTAAAATACCTCCTACTGGCCCCCGAGGGGGATCACAAGGGGCTCTTTGACACCACCGTGTCTTACAGCAAACATAAAGGACTCTGCTGGGACTGGGATGCCCTTCAGTAAAACACTGGTGTGTTTAAAGGTCGTGCTGCTTCAATGAAAAAGCCAGATAGCATCTGTCTCCACCCAGGGCGCGATCACACTCTGTTATCACTCAGGGTGGGGTTGTCTAATTGGTTCTAATGGGGTTAGAAAAACTGATGTTGCTTTTGTGAGCTTTCTTTTGATGGCGTGCTGACGTTTGTCCGGCGGCTTCAAAATAAACCCATGTGGATTTTGGTAGGATGAGTTCTGTTGCACCGAAGTGCCTGTCAAACACTGTTCTCAACAGTAAAAGCAATAGCAGTAATCATTCGATCCAACACTTAAAACGACCGATGTTTATGTTTTCCTGACAAGCAGTGTCTTGTGGCCATGCGAGAAATGACTCTCCAACAGGCCCCTTGGGATCTGGTGCCCTGAAAGTAGCTTGGCGTTGCTATAGTGCCACAAAAGCTCTTAAGAAGGAGGTCAGAGAAGATGGCTGGGGGGCACAAAGGGCATGACATTGATATTGGACACCACGGATTCACTTTCAATCTGCCACCAACAGCAACTTTTTCCTAACCTTAACCTAGTAGTTTTAATTGCCTGAACTAAACCAAACCAGGCGGCAGAGCAGAAGATGCTGACATGGGTCGTTGTGGACGGCAATGACAAGCTACCAATTTTCCTGTCTGGCTATGAGAACTTCAAGCACTTTATTAATAACTTACTTCGTATGACTTTTTGGCTGCAATCAGTCAAACTCTTCACGGGTCATTAAATCTAATCTGAATCTAATTTCATCTATACATTTTCTGTGCATAATCTTTAGCGATATATACAGGCATGGTATACATATAGAGGTTTAAGGTACAGCACGGCCATTATAACCTGCTACTTCAATACGTAGTGTCTGCTGCTGCAGCTCCCTCCACCAGCCCAACTTTGTCTTACTCGTGCTAAGATTTTGGTATTGTTGATTTAACTAAGTTTTAAGCAATTTGCTCTCTCAGCAGAATCTTCGTTTCGTCGCGATATCTTTTGAGAGCCCCCCCAAAGAACGCTGTACTAGCATTAAGGTCTGTCACAGAATTTAATCTCTCTCTATCTGGAGCCATTGAGGTCATATTTTCAACTTTGTCGATAAGATTGCCATTGTTTTCCCCTTCGTATTGATTGCAGTGGTTCACACTGCTGGGGCCGAGACAAAACCTGACTTCTACCATTGGAGTTCGAAGCTCTATCTAACTCTATTGTGCCACCCTGCCTTGTGGAAACACGTCAGTCAATAGGCCCCAGCTCCGTATCGACTCTGCTGCTGAAGCAGCTGCAGCCGCTGAGCCAAAACCACCTCGCCGCAGTGATTAGCCGCCACTTCAAAGGTAATTTAAACCCTCATGAGTACGTGTCACACCCGCAGCAAACCTCATAAGATCCCTCACTTAACGGCTTTCCCGCAATGGGAGAAGTAGAGAAAATATCAGAGCGGACATTTAGAAGGACAAGGCTCATAATGTGTTGAATTGAAAACTGTTATGTCCAATGAGCGTAAATTCTCAATGATCATAAAGTCACCTCATTATCATGGGTTTTCAGCCAGAGATCAAAGCCTCTGTGTCCCACACACGTCAGCCTGGTTACCAAAATAGCTGCTAGACAAAGTAGAGAGTGTAGAGGGAGAGAGTGAACATAGAAAAATAGTCATTATTAGGTGTTTAAGCACAAATATTAAAACAAGTTTGAGGCTTTCTGCTCCATGAGGCGTTTTTTAATGTACTTTGTTCTAAGAAAAAAAACAGTGGAAAAAAGGCATCATCGTGTTCTCCGCAATGGGACAGTTAAAGAAAAAGTTTAACATTTTTGATAAATATATAAAGTAAAAGGTGACTTTATTGCCAAGAGTTAGATGAGAACATCGATGCCAAGAAGCTAATTCCAGCAGCCGGTTAGCGTAGCTTAGCATAAAGACAGGAAGCAGGGGGCTAGCCCGGTTCTGTCCTAAAGTAACACAATCCACCTACGAGCACCTCAAAAGCTCACTATTTAACACAAAAAAATCTCGTTTGTTTAATCCACACATAAACTCAGGTGCATATTGAGGAAAACGTTGTGAACCACTGCTGTGGGACATTAATAGGAGTACCAGACCAAGAAGCAGGCCACAATTCACGTCCTCTATTACACGTTGAGACTCATTTAAAATTTTTCATCTTGTATGACATCATGGGTGAGTCACCTCTCCTCCATCTCCTCCTCCGTGTCCTTCACAGCATAAAATGGGAAGTGTAGCGCCCCAAAATATGCTCTCATTCACAGAATATTTGCCTGGGGTGCTCATCAGGACAGGGAGGAGGACAGACGAGCCCACCATGTTTCTTTTGGCCCGGGACCCCATCCTTCATCCTCCCCCTTTTCCTCCTCCTCTTCCTCCCTTTGACTTGTTTTCATACTGCTGGCTGGAGCTGAATGACCATTCATGCTTGCTGCTGTTGGATATGGATGTTTGTGTTTGTGTGTGAGAGAGAGTCTGAGGGGCATGACATCCCCTCATCTGATGTCTGCCAAGCCATCCGCACACACACACACACACACACACACACACTCTCACACACACACACACACACACTCACACTCCAGTCTGGATTCTGTGCCATACCTCCCTCATAGAGAGCTGCAGTCAAGCTCACATCACTCAACCAAGAGTGACAAGTCCACACACAAACATACAGCCCTCTCGCTCTCTCTGGGAGATATCCGGTTGTCTCATGCATTACTGCTGCAAGCAGTCGCAGCAGCGGCAGCCGAAGGAGGAATGTCTGCTGGAGTCAGAGGGGAAACTTGCGCATGACAAATTTATGGCTGCAAATCGCTGCAATTTGCCAGACGTCACGGCGAAACAACAACAACTGACATCTGAGGGGAATTAGACCACGTTTACTCATTCGTGCAGCACCTGGAAAACCCGCTGACAGAGGAGTCATCATCGGCGCCGTGTGTGACACAGAGACAGAGGGCGCAGTGCGTATGTGTGTGGTGGTGAACGTGAGTTCCCAAATCAAGTATGTCCCATTTCACAGGTCTTGCCAGTCCTCCGGGTAACGCTTTCACATCTAGAAGAGTTCAAATGGCCACTGAAACGTAATCAATCGCAGAATTAGCTGACATCTACATAGAAATGGCCTAGAAATAGAGTCACTCATCTTTACTCCTTCACTCTGATCCAAAATACTGACGTGTAGCTAGGCAACAGTCAGGTATGTTGATCTGAGATAATATTATTGTTTTAACCTTGTTAAAGCTTGGTTGGCTAACAAACAGCAGGCATGACACTTTTACCAACCTGTAGATGAGATGAACTCTTGCTAGCTTGCTTATGAATGACCGTATCAGATGCTGTCGCTAAGCTAGTGATTTGTTTTTTACAATTTTTACTGAAAATGATCCTCGTCTTAAAAAGTTGGGTTAGGTTGGTTTAAACTGATGTTCTGCAGATTGTTGGTCGGCTTATTGGACAGCTTTAAATACGTCTTCATTAACAGAAATTAAAACAAAACCTGGGGAGAAAATGAGCTGCCGATTACACTACAGACCGCAGCTCTTGCCGCAACAACATGTTTGCACTGCAAAAGATGTTTTTATAATCCAATTTTCAGCCATTTTTTCATCCAAATTTCACATGCATTAAAGGAAAACTAAACTGTATTACAGTTTGGGCTCTTAATATGCTGTAACATTCTTAACATTGTATAACAACACCCAAGTAATTGCTGAGATCAGAAAAACGCGGACTAAAAATAGGTCAGCATGAGGCAACAGGCTTGAGTGGTCAGATGATCAGACAGGTTGTAAACATGCTGACAGTTTAGCCAGATTAGCTAGCTCTTTTGTTGGAGGAAAACCAAAGTGGCTTTGCTAGTAATCCCAAATGCACACAACTAGTAGGTCACGGTTGAACCGGGAAGTGGGACAAAGTTGACAGTTTAGGTAATAATCTCGGGTACTTTGCAGTGAACAGTTACGCGGTTTGCGGCGTTGGTTGAAGTGTTGCAGTGTGCGCTGGTCAGCCGGGTTTGTTAGTGCTGGAGTTTGGTCCAAATGTTCCCAAACGCGGGCCTTTTTTGAAGATGAACTACAACATCTCTCGTGGTTGAGTCGCGCCTTTGTTGTTGCGTCAACATAATATGACTAACAACGTACAGAAAAGGATTTTGGGGAATTTTTGAAACGATTCGTATCATAGGAGATAAGAATCTCAGTGAATGGAGTTACCCCTTACGTACGCCATCAGTGTTCAGATGGATGGGAAGTTGTCCTTTTTAGGAACAACATGAACTGTACACAGCTTCTGCTGCCAGAGAAGTACTCGTGCGAAGCCACTGGAGGGTGTGTTGAAATTCCCAGAAAGCCCTCACAGGTTCTCTGAAGTGTGGCTGCTCCTTGCTCGGCCTCCCTGCTGTCTGCACCCCTCGATAGATGCGAGCTTCACCCTGTGCCACGGGGCTGTCAGAGCTACACATGAGGACCTGCTCATTTATCATCCTGCAGACAGTGGGGCTGATGACTAACCGAGGTAATGAGCTGCTCTCGGCTGGGCGAGGGCTTCCCTCCCGAGATCCAACTAGCATGTGCAGAATCCAAAACCACAAGAACCCCAACAAACCCCACACAGCACCACCCCCATGTGGCTCCACGCAGACAAGGCCAGCAATCAGCGTGATGGATTTCAGCCCTGACACGCTTTTCCTCAAGCGGCCCAATTAGGAAAATACTTTTGCGGGATTGTTTTTTTTCCCCTCTCTTAAACAAAGCTAAGTTCCCATTGTCTCTTACTGTCTGATCCAGTAGGCGGTGTACTGTACTGTGGGCCAGAAGATGGGTTGACTTTAAAGAGGAAATTTGGTTTCATTATGGTCAGGAATAAAGAGTTGGGGAAATCCCTTTGCACAAAAGGAAAGCGAGAAACCAGATCTTAAGATAGGTGCTGAGCTCAAAAACCAAAGACTGACTGAAGGTTGAACACTTGCAGACAGACCGACACGCACTTTTAAAAAACAACTTTGCTGTGCCATCCAACAGTAGATTTCCACTGAGGGGTTTGAGGGACTCCCACTTAGCTCTTACTCACTGATCATAAGAAAACATGTTATAGCTGAGGCCCGAACCTTACAAAACTCTCTCTAAACCTAATGTCAGTCTGTGACTGTGTGACGGATGAGTCTGAATGTCTCCCACGAGGAAAGCTTTCATTAATAAACGGTGATCACTCTCCACGAATGTTTTCAAGACGGCAATTTTCTCTAAGAGAGTTGTTTTGGCAATTCCTCCTCCGGGGCCCCTGTCTGAGAACAATCATCCTCAATGTGTTTGTCAGTTATTTGAAAAATTGACAACGATCTCAAATTGCACCTATTATTCACATCTCAGGCTTCTGGAACAGCTGTACTTTCAAAGCCAGCCGTGATTGCATATCTTTCTCTGCCAGCAGGGAAGGTTCGCAGCACCAGACGCTCCAGTCGATTTCACACACCAGGAGCAGACCTGCGCTCGTACTTGGCTTCACCTTGTTAACTCTCTGCCTGTTAACTATGTCCAGACTATGCTGTTGTTTCGTCAGAATGGAGGACCAGGCGAGCTTAAAGCTGCCACTCTGAAATAAAGCACATAAGATTCTGTTCATCTGTACATTAATACCAGACTTTGCCTTATGCTTTTTTCCCCCTGCAATTGGTGTTGTTTTCCTGAGAACAATAATTAGAATCATTTATTTGTTTAGTCTTATGACTTGCACAAATAACCCTTAGTTTACGCTACAAGAATGCATTTTTTAAACTCCCAAATGGAATATATATATTGAATATGCAAAAACATGACGGATCACATTTGAACCTTTAAAGCTTAACGGTGCAACCTTTGGATTGTTGGCGCTGCATCCAGATGATGTGTAGAAACAACACTAATGTTCCAAATGTTATTTTTACTGTAAGTCTTGCTAGTGACAGTTTTTGCTGCGATGACCTGCTCCGGTGCTGCCTGTAGTCTTGCCATGTGACATAATCAAGATCTACACACTGACGCTCAAATATAATGGGAAAAAAAATAAAAAGACATTTGGAGGGATTAAGGCGAGCAGATACAGGATCATGATCGTGCACAGATGAACAGGATTATAGATTAGTAAGAACAAGACAGCAGCAGCAACATTTAAAGTTTGAACTGTGCTGATTTAAAGCCCCCTGTTGAAAGTGATGAGCTGAGGAAGGAGGAAACGGCCATCAAGCTCTGCGCTCTGTCCTCGCTACTATACATCACATCACTGGCTACCCTACAGGAAGGGCCATTTTCCCATCATCCCTCAGTCAGTGAGGCCCTTACTCTGCACATTAATGGACCAAATGGACTGACGACTGGCACCAAGCGCTCGCCATCTTTCTCTCTCCCCCTCACTTTAACACTCATTCTTTGTGTACATTCTCTCCCTTTGCCAGTCTGCATATTTCTCTCTCTCTCTTCACTTCCCTCTCACGTTTTCTCTCAATCCTGTTTTCCGCATTTTGGCTTAGCTGTCTGCAAATCACTTGTCATATCACTGTGACGTACTCCGGGCCCCGCTGAGGCAGCCTGTGGTGTGATTTAGCCTCAAGTTGATTTTCGTGCAGAGAGTCAGTGCCTCTGTCAGTCGCACACAATTCGGACACAGCGAGTTTTCCAGCCAGCCCTGAACTTTTTATTCTCTTTTCATGCGAGAGAATGGAATTAAGTCGGTGCATTACAGACTTCAGTTTTTCTGGCCAGGCACATTGTTTTCCTTGGCTGCCACACTTAAAGTCTGTTGAAACGGACCTTTTTTCATGTCTATAAATGGGCTCTTTTCATGAATACATGAGGGAATGCTTGCTTTTTTGAAGGGATTTAAGAGGATTCTGCACTCTACTCAGTCAGGGGCCCTAGATTTGTGCTCCATATTCTCACACTCCATCATATTGAGGCTAATATGGTATGGCTGGGCTCGCTGTATATGAATTGTCATGGCATTTATCAAAATGGCTTGCCAAAGTGCTGGAGACGGCAACAACTGGAGTGGTGATGAGAGGGGGCTAGTGAATTGCTTCCTGTCTCTGAGAGCTGATGAGTGAAAGAGCGAAGGAGGCAGCAGGCGCTCAGAGCACAGATAGCAGGGAAATGAACAAAAACCAGTGGAGCGATGTGAGAAAACAGAAAGTAGAAGCCTACACGTTGAACAGAAAAAGCACACTGTCCTGCATTTGCGACAATACCTTGAAAAGGCTGCAATCTGCAACGGAGATGCAATAAATGCCATAAATATCCAGTGTTGATGGTCACTGCCCAGCAAACAATGCTCACTGCAAAATGGCTCCAAAATCTCTTAAAACACCATTTTAGACCTTAAAGGAAGAGTTTGACATTTTGGAAAACCCAATGTATTTGCTATTTTGCTGAGCGTTAGGCAAGAAGATCAATTCCACTTTCATGTCTGTATGCTAAATATGTAGCTACAGCCAGTTTAGCTTAGCTTAGCATTAAGACTGAAGAGAGAGAGAGTGGTTGTAAGTAACAGAACAAACCACAGATTCTGGTCAGTTCTGCATTTACACAGAGGCTACACGCACACACACACACACGCACACACATCTTCCATCTTTCATGCTGAAACAGCTTTGGTCATCAGAGATCACTGAGTGAAAATAATGATGATCCTGTCTCCTTCAGGTCGGATTTATCAGTCAATGGTTTTATCCAATAAAACTTCATATTAGCCTACAGTTACAGCTCCTTAAGGATCTGTGATTATACTTCCGTACTTTTATTTAAGGAGTTGTCGATTTTTATTCGGGACTTTTACTTTAATGACGTAAAGAATGGTTGCTGAGATATTTTTTGATTTGAAAACTCCCTGCCTAGCAACTGCCGCCTAGCAACAGTTGCTAGGCAGGCAGCTGTTTGTGGGCGGGGTTTGACGGACAGTTAGGATCTTTGATCTGTGCCGTCAGGTTGGAGGAGTGCCTTTGATGCACTGATCATGTAACTTCTTCTTCTTCATCTAGTTTTATGGAACATACAGAACCACATTAATAGGGCATACGGAAACAAATTTGACATAGTTGATGGGGTTGCAGGGATGTAGATATTAAGTCTATTGTTTGGTCCGCTCTCTGGAGTGGAAGGTGGCGGTAATGCCCCTGGATGTCAACCGCCGTAAAACTAGAAGAAGAAGAAGAAGAAGAATACGGCACACATTCATCCAGCCAACAAACACATTCTTTGGGTCTTCATTTCTGCAGGTGTTAAACTGACAGGCCCGTATATGACAACTAAGCCAAGCATTGAATATAATCGACCGATTATACAGTCATCTCACATTCATCACAGAAGAGATGACAGAGGTTACAGTAGCTACTGTTCGCCCACTGATTGAATCCTTTTTTAAAAGGTTGACAGCGGAACAGTGGAGCACATTGAAAATAGGTACTCCTGATGATGCCACTGAATTTATGTTGGCAGAGTTGCTTTTGGACTTTACAAAGTTAGTGACAAATTCCTTGTTGGCCGGAAATAACGGCATAAATGAATACATGACTGAGGGGCGTGTTCTGTCGAGTATGGGCGACACACTTCCTCAGAGTTTTGCTAAGGTTCTGGACATTGAAGAACAAGTCCCCTGCGTCTGCTCAAACCGCTTGATGGACACGATTGTTAAAGAGGTTGCAGCAAGCGTTAACTTTGCAATCTATGCTAATGTACACACCCTGGACCCTGTAATGCGGATCACTCACCCATATAGACTTAATACCATGGTTTGTCATGCCTGCCAAATGTTAAAAACATTAATGGGCAAGGTCAAAGATTTGTGCACACCTCAGCCACGAAGTCAGAGAAAAGTTCAGACCTCCTCCATACAGGGAAGCACAGATGGACATGGACAGCCGGAGACGGAACATCTGAAGCTGACAAACAGTGATGACCGCTGTCAGTCATCAGCAACAACTGTAGAACCACAAACCCCAGAGAAGGTCTCAGGAAGACCAGAGGACAGCATTCTGATCGCAACAGCTAACGCGGTCCGAGAAATAATTAGCAAACAGGTCACTGAAATCACAAAACCTCTTTTGGATAATTTGACAGACTCCGAGTACAAGTTGCTGCAATCTGACACCTCTCAGGAGATTGAAGCTATTGCGGAGGAAATCGCTCAGTTAATCGTTGAAGAGGTTAAGACTTTAGAAGAAAGACATTCTACAAGCCCAAACCTGGAACAGGAGAGTGAACTGTGCTTGGAAGGAGTGGGGGACAAGATAAAGAC